>JARKIC010002532.1:0-58367 GCA_029378375.1 Mycena olivaceomarginata
ATCTATATGAAGTTTGATCAAACAACTCCCGTCTCAACGCATGATCCAATTTAATCTTTGATTGATTAATCACTTCAAAGTCCACACAGGAATGTCCCACTTGCAGCCCGTACCTACACTTCACATTTCTGATTTAGCTCGGCGATTAAACGAAGTTGCCCTATGTTAAACAGGTGTTTTGTTAAACAGTCCACCTTCAAGGTTGAGCTTGGATTGCTGACTTGCCTGAGAAGCATCACTCCGATACCTCCTTGAAGCGAGCTCATCCGGCTGTTCTGTTAAACAGCTGTCCATATGAGTAAATTGATAAAGCAAGTCCCTGATCAAACCCAAAAGGCGAAAGTTTCAAGCAAGCCGGCCGATTTAAGGGACCAACGTGATAGGAATTCACTCCGCGTTAGAAAGCGATAGTAGTATTTCGCAACAGGTTGGAGATTGGGGTGGATAAAGTGTATTGAGGGGTCCAAATGCGAGTCAATTCAGGGTGTGAATTGAATTTGAGTATGCGGGAAGGATGAGAAAGACTTCTTAATACGGATTGCGTGCGTGAATGGCTTTAGTTGAACTGAGTATGTTATCTTGACCACAGGTCGGGATCCTGTATGCGAGAAATGGGGCGGGTCCGGTACGCATTCAGGTGCGAGCAAAGAAAGGGGCATACGTGGTGGGGATTTACACAGCACCGGTCAGCCACAAATGATTTGGAGGTGCTAAGCTGTATCCGTTGAACTAGAAGCTGGGGATGAACACTATCGATGCGTGATGGTGCCGCGCGCCGGAGAATTGGAAAATCACACTGTGCAATGGTTATTCCTGTCGAACTGAAGACAAATACAATATCACCTTGTCATTTTCAAGCTTGCTGCAATAAGTCACTTTGCTACTGAATGAACTCGGGGCCTAAGAGTAGCATCCGGCGTCAATGTTGATCTCTTCCAAGAGATCCGTCACATGGTGAGAAGCAGGATAGTTGGTCCTCCAGGGTGAGCAGTTGAGTCCCTCAAGAGGGTGGAATTGGTTGTTGACGTGTCCTCGACCTCAATCACTCTGGAATGCTGCCATGCATGGTGGTAAATGAACACAGGAAGACGGCAGCAGATGGTGGGAAGCAGAATCAAAGAGGTGGGGCAGACAGGGTCGACGGCATGACACGGTCTGATCAACATGAAACAGGTGATTCAAGCTACCTCAATTAGTACATGTTGTGAGCCCTGAACAGATTCACGTAAAGTGTTGAATGGGGAATCAAGAAAAAAAGAAGTCCAAACTACTTACTCAATTTGGCGCCAACCGCTCGTGGAACAGGAGTACTCGAGATTGTTTAGCCCTCAAGAATAGTGCAACCTGGGACACTTCAATCGAATCCTGGTTCAACCGATGTGGAAACGGGAAGGGTAAGAATCCTGCTCAGCGGAATATCCGGCGGACCGGGAATCTCGGTCATCTCGGGCTTCTCGGTTGCGATATCGTATATTACCTTCTGCGTGCTGGGTCGCCAAACAAAAAGTAGGGATTCGTGCCAACCAAACATCAAACGCGTCATGTCGACTTCTACGGTTGACTCTCAGGGGCGATGAACTGACAGCCAGGGATCTGCGTTGATTTGGACTGTGAGAGGTGGGCCCGGATGCAGTTGGATCAGCCTCTCAATGGAATCATATGCCGCTCTGCTTGCCCTTCCGGTTGCCTTCCATGGTTCAACCCAGGATTGATGAATTTCGTCAAATCCAAGTGATGCAGGCAAACGCAGCAAAGCCCGATCGACGGTCGTATGTACGAATGATTTCCTCACATAGCATGTTGAGAGGTGCGCCGGCACCAGCGAACTCGAACTCAGCTTAACTACAAGATTTGGCGCACCGATACCCCTAAGGCTGAGAGCGTGGGATCTCAGCACCTTAAGTAATCTTGATGCCATCAGCCATCAATCAATTCCCACGGCTAAATCTGCCGGTTCACAAAATAAATAAAATTGTATAGGGCTGGGGCAGGTCTAGAGATACTAAGCAACTAAAAAAACTATATTACACCAAGTTTGCAGCCACATAGAGGCCTTAGTCTCTGCAATCATTGAGGGAGGTAAGATGCGATGACTACGATACGGCTTCTTGATCCAAATCAAGTCACCTCCTGCCAAGCCTTGTGCGTAGGCGGAAATAAAGCGGGCAGCACGATTGGCATACCTAAGTAAATGCTAATCAGTAACTGTATTCTCTGGTGAGTCAAGACACATACCGAATAATTTGAAGTTTAGGAACATCATCAAGACGGTTCTTGACATTCTGCTCTATAGCATCAATGTTTGCTGTCAAGGCTGTTGTACAGTAGCGGAATTTTGCAGCTCCCCAATACATCTCAATAAAATTGAGCTCGCAATGATGCTTTGGGTAGAAGTCACAAATATGGCCTCGGGATTTGACAAGCTCTTCCAGCGCAGATTTCTGATTGACAAAATCAGGCTGGCAAAAAAGAATTCGGCGGCAGCAACAGTCAGTTTCGACCAGCCTCGCATTTGAAACCAGGACATTGAGCCAACAGTCCGTCTTTCCAAAGATTACGTTCACGGATGATTATTTCCATTCCCTTGAACCACCCTGGCATTGTGGGATGATCTTCGTCAAAATAAAATGACTGAGTTCCACCAGAAGGAAGGGTTCCATTCCGCATTCTTGGGCCAGTGGTCAAGCTTTGGGGACTTCACCATCTTCCTGGCAGACAGTGCATCTGCAGCTCGTTTCCGGTGACTAGGAGCATTATCGAAGAGGAATAGTCCCACAGCAAATCCTTTGGTCTTAGCCTCAAAGATATCAATGGCTCGGTCAACCTGGGCAAGCAGGTCTTCAGAAGAAAAATAGCCATCTCGATTCTTGCCAGCACGAAATAGTATACGTGCTTCCCTGCAAAAACAAAAGAGAAAACATGAGCACTTCAAAAATTAAAATAAAGCCAGCATACTCGTCTTCATGAATCAACCTTCCCCATTCTAGAGTTAAGAAGTCAGAGACCATTATTGACTCCCCCTCTCCCTTTCGCTTTGGTTTTCCTTTGTCCGATCCATGCCCCCAACCTATGTCCTGGTGGTCATTTGAGTAGAATGTTGATTCATCATGTGTGACAAGGATCATTTGAAATGGCTGGCCATGATATTTCCCCTGGAGAACATAACCCTCTGGTTCCTTTTTCACACTTCCATCAATATCAAATTCAACCATTTGTGGCTCGTATTCCTCCAGCCAGCGCTTCACAAAGGCATTTCGATATTCCACCACATCTTCTCATTCATGGCCATCAATGTACATCCCATTTTTATGATGGCCATAACACCAGTCCATGTGCTTGAGCCATTGGCGAGCAGTCCAGACAGATATTGTACACTTCTGAATATCTGCCTCCTCCAGCCTCCTTTGAATATCAGGTGAGGCAACAAAATCAACAAGGCTTTGAGCTGTAAAGTGACCATCTGTTGCTGAAAGGTGCTGCAGATGCAGCTTGATTGTCTCTGCAAAGTCTTCGTCATTTAGAATTGACAAGTGGTATTGGCCATAACGATGGATAGGCAGCTTTTTAGTTGTGAGATATGTATAGATCCATGTTCAAATAGTTCGTGCACGGTATGACCCATGTTCTTGGGATTTGGCAACAATCATTGATGCTTCCCGCCAGGTGTATGAGAGCTGAGAGTCCAAGTAGAGGTTGAGTATGCCAACCATGGCTGCAATCCGTGCTCGAAAAAAGACATCAAGCTTTTTATCTTTGCTTTTAACACTGAGAGAAGCTGTGGCTCGCCGAAGAGCAGGAAAGTCTTTATAATTGAGCTGATTCAGAGCTCGATCTGTAGAAGTCTCGGGGCTAGGATCAGCCAGTGCCCTGCCATCCTGCATTTCTTCCAAGAGTTCCTTCAACCTAACCTGTGCAAGATTAACAGGGTCCATGCATTGCAGAGGCTGGGTACAAAAAATCAGTTGCAACCTTTTGGTGTGTAGTTCAGTAAGACAAACCTCATCAGCATTTATTCCTTCTGAGGCCATTCCCAAATCATCATCTGTGACTGGAACCAGCTCGGGTATGATCTCATCCCCAGATCCATCATCACTGCTTTCAGATGTGCTATGGTCTGAAATTGATGCAGGGTCATCGGCAGGTGTGCTTGGGGGCTGAGATGCAGATGCAGAGTCACTCCCTAGCTGTAATGATGTGCTACTCTGCTTCTTGGCCTTGATGAAGTCAAATACACTGAGAAAGCCTTTGGATGCTAAGTCCCTGCCCCTCTTTTTATGTGCTCGTAGGGTTTGAGCTGCATTCCCAGAATAAGTCTTGGGATGTTTCCGAGACTGCTCCCGTTTATGTTCTGCTTTCTGAGCAGCAGCCTGGGCCTCGAACAGAACCTGAGAGAAAGTGTCGAGTTCTGCTTCATCTGAAATTTCGGGAGCCAGTACAATTTCTCTGTCCAGATCCAAGTCAACAGAGTCTTCAATCACATCACAATCCGCATCTGGCAATTCATTTCCTAGATCAAAGTCCCAGTCGTTCGCTTCAGCAGCATCAGAGTGAGAATGCAGAGGGTTAGAGTCAGAACAGCCTCTGTCATTGCAAGAGATCCCAGTGGCCTCATCAGCATGAGAAGAGATAGAATCCCCCTCATCAGGGACCTCTTCTACAGTGGTTCGTCGAGCTTCTGCAGCTTTTAGAGCATTAGCCTGGCGAGATTGCTTGCTTTTAGACTTCCGGCCCATGTTTCCCTAGTCAGAGAGGGCCAGAGAAGGTTGCTGGATGTTGCTGGATGGTGGTAGAGGTCAAGAAGGTGCGCAAAACGCGTGTGTGATGGGATCAAATCAGTGGCTGTGTTGCACCGCCACCGGCGAAATTCCGGGCGACTTTTTCTCAAGAATGTTCCCAGGCACCGGGGATGTGTGAAAGAAGTCAAAAATATAAACTTCCTTATTTGGTCAATAACTTCACAACGGTTGCAGATTTTCCGGATTTCAATCATACAGAGTGTTCTACAATACTCTATCTGAGGTTATTCTAAAAGAAAATTATATAAATATTTGCTCAGGCTGAGATTTTGAGCTCATCGTTGGCTGTGATGGCGCATCATTGATTGCTTACATAATGGTGCTGAGATCCCATGCTCTCAGCCTTAGTGCAAAACCCCCTCACCAGTTGAACTACATCGCACTGTGACTGTCCGGGTTGACCTTCAGTTTCACTTTCAATACATGTTGGAAAATGTTGGAAAGCACCACATAGCTCTGATGCAACCCGGTATTTGTCGTACCTCCGCAATGGATTCCATTTTTGACGAGAGAGCATCCGTGACTGCAGGGTCAGTCTGACAATCATCAGAAATAATAACCCCAAAACAGTGATCAGTGTCTGGCTCGTCTCCAGCCGTTCAGGGTCGCTGCATGTCGGCACAATCCGAGCCTGGAACTTCCATCGGGTCCTTGTTAAGTCCTTGCCAATATGTCGCTCAAATTTCACCCCCCTCTCATTCTCTTGTTTCCCTCACTCATCCTATCCATCCCGCCATTACCTTTTATCCCTCGATCTTCAATGACCCTGGTTTGTGATTAAGAGGTGTGGATGGACATCAGCACTGTGATATGCTTCCTACTAGGCATGACCACCGACCGCTCAGCTTGTGACGGGGTTATCAGCATGATGAGTGCGTGTCGCACTCGATCCGACTGTGTTTTACCTCTCCCTGCTTCTTTTATGTCCCACTCTCTCCGCTCTCGCTTAGCTCCGTTGCTCATCGAAATCAAATGCATCGATTCTCCTGGATTTGTAAAACCTGCCCCTGCCTCCTTTGTCTTCTGGAGCCATAGCCAGGCGACGTTCGTCTTCGCGTCGAGGTGCGTGTCATAATACTTGTATCCACCCTTCGCTGTCACTGATGGCGGGCCCCTCAGGTCGCCGGTCGTGTGCTCCCCCGCGCCCTTCTCTCGCAGGTCCGATGCCGCTGTGCAATCGGTACGCCTTGCGTCTTCGCGCGGGTGCAGACCTCACATTCCACTATAGGCGTGGATAAGTCGACGTCGAAATTGAGCGCGGCGCCGTTGCGCGCGAGCGTCTCGATGGTGCTATGCGCCATGTGTCCGAGCCTCTCGTGGGCCTCGGTGCGCGTCAGCGGCCTGTGTGCGGCCTGGATGCCGGCGGCGCTGCCCGACTCGGGCTTCCACGTCGTCAATGGGTAGACGCCGTCGCGCTCGGGGACGCGGAGGATTCCCTTCCCCGTTTTGGAATCGGTGAGGGTGGCGTAGCCGCTCTCGGCGTTGCTGAATACGAGCCCGTGTTTTCGTAGCTTCGCGAGGGAGATCAGGGGTGTCGGGCACGCTGGTAAGTGATACGTATTCTTGAGGGTAAATGTCTTGACGCCGTTCTGATGGCAGGCGAATCGCGTCGTGCCTATCTGGGTCGCATATTGGAGTCCGGACACAGTTTGGATGCCGTAGGGCTCGCACGGCGCAATGTCGACGAAGTTGGCGAGGTCGCCGTCGTAGTGCTGCGACGCGCCGGTGTCGAGGAGTCGGAGGGTTTGGTGTCCCGCCGCACGGAGCGCGTATGCTGGGATCGCCGCCGTCAGGTAAGCGTGGTCCTCTGCCGCATGCTCTGTCTTCCCCGTTGCGCTTCCCTGCGCTGCCGCTGCCTCGCCCTTGTCCTTCTTTCCGCCGCCTTTCGTCCCCTTTGGTCCCTGTCCCTCGGCGCCACCTCCCGGGCGCCAACACGTCTCCTTTATGTGTCCATCCATCTTGCAGTTCGTGCAAAATCTCTTCCCTTTGACTGTTGCTGACGCTGGTATTTCGCAGACATCGCCATCGCTTCTTCGCGTTCGCGGCGATCGTCGGCCAGGTCGAATTTGATCGACTGCTCCAGTGCGCGATGGACCTGCGCGAAGTCGAGGTCCCTGCCGGCCGCCATCGCCGTGGTAATCGCCGTCTGTACCACGGGGCGTTGCTTCTTCGGCATGGCTTTCGTGAGGATAGCGGCATAAACGTCATCGGTGAGTGTTCCGCCGGCCAGAATATATTCGTTGCGCTTTTTAATCAGACGCTCGATGGTCTTCAGCGCGTCCTCGGGATCTTCGCTGGTGCAACGTGTCTCGGTAAGTTCCATCAGCAAGTCGGTTTTGGCAAGTACGCCCTGGTTCTCGAAGCGTTCGCACAGCCCTTCCCACAGTGCGGAGACGGGTCTGACGCCGATCAGGCGCTGGTGGATTTCTTCCGGCCATGATGCCATGAGGATGTTGGTGATGGCGGCTTGCTTCTGCAGCCACTCGTCCATGAGGTCCTCGTAAGCATCTATTTCTGCCTCGTATGCGTCTTTCGCTGCCTTCGTGGCGTTTTCGGCAGGCTTCTCGGGCGCTTTTGGTTCTTTCGCCCGGCCCATTAGGTGTTTTCGGAAGCCCGGTTGGCCAATCAGATGCGCACTCATGCGCTCCTTGTACGAGACCCAGTTCGTGCCACCCTCGCTGAGTTTTGGGATCGTGGACACGACTTTGCTGGTCATCGTCAGGTCTGAGGCCATTTCCGGTCGGGGCCCATAACCTGTTAGCGTAGCGCCTCAGTTACCAAGAAGGAACTCAGTATATTATTATGTACCTGTTAGCGTAGCCTACAGGATAATTAGAGATGGAATAAATAAGTAAGAAAACGGACGTACGCCTCAGTTACCAAGAAGGAACTGAGGCGAATAAGCGAGTGTCGTAAACTATGAAGTAGCGGAATGAATCGGGATGACGGGATGAAACGGAAATAGGTAATGAACGTAAGGTAAGATAAGATATACCGCTAACACCCCATATTACCCAACCAACAGACGCTGTTACCTCACTAGATTAATAGAAAACTCCTCGTCATCATCAAGCCTCGGCGCTTCAGCGCTACGCGCTCTCCGGTGACTTCCTCCTTTTGGTAGAATGAAATGAGACTCGCTGAATTCAAAATCAAAAGACTCGCTGAATTCAAACCAACACGAAGGTCAAAAATCGTGCAGCACGGCAGCACGTTTCCGGAGGGGGTCGAGCCCTCGTTTTCCCGCGTTGATTCGAGTTTGAACCGCCTCAGGTAACGGGATGATAACTGTTTATCTTCGAAGACTTGCTCTTGCTTACTCCTTTGTAGTTCGCGTTAAAAACCTTTCCGCATTGCGGTGCCTTGAGCCCGTTAATGCCTCCGCGGAAGCCCGCGGGAAGTTTGAATGCCAGCGAGCAGCGGTGTCGCTTCTCTTGGCCCACGAATTCCCAATCTCCGAGTTCAAGTAACCGTGCAAATTCAAAAGTAATGCCAACAAACACCACCGCATTTTCCACCTGGCTCGCGAACAAATCCCCGCGCTCTTCAATCCTTGGTCCATTTCTGCTACAACGCGGCCCCCGGTATCCTTACGCCCATCAAAAATGTCTGCCAAACCAATGACACTTGAGCAAAAAACCGGCGGAGAACTCTGGGGAGAATCAAGGAAAAATCGGGCGCGAAAAATTCAAGCTGTAGCCGCTACTTACCGCTCCTCTTTGGCCTGTCTTTGTCTGGCACGACTAGAATGGCCCTCATTTAAAACCAACAGAAGGCAAAAAATTGTTGAACGCCCTCACGTCTCCGGAGGGACTCGAACCCTCGCCTTCCCGCGCTGAATTGCGGTCAGAATGATCAAGGTGAACGGGACGATCACCCGTGATCTTCGAAGACTTATCCACACCCTGTTCCCGCGGCTCTTTCCTAAACACCCTCCAGAATTTTCAGGAACTACCAAGCGTTCGAATTTCAAGTTTCCTTTCAAAAGGAAAGCTACCCAGCCCCAACGCATACATGAGTCAAGAGCGAGACGGAATTGCATTGCACACCTCGAGTCGTTGATACTGCACGCGGCGTTGAAGGTTAGACTTGCAGGGACAAAAAGGCGGCCTGAACCCAAGAACCCGGACTGGGTAACCATCAACTAGAATCTCAAAAAAATAACCTGCCACCCTCTGCGGAATTTGGTGCGAGCCTAACGACTCGACACGGCAGCTCAGCAATTGGTATAAGGGCTCACCCGACAATTGCAACGTCGCCGCAGTGCGTCTACTGGTTTGAGGGACCGGTGGGCTCTCTAGCGGGAGATTTAATGATATTGCAATGGATGAAGGAGGGAATATGAGCATTACCTGGGAATTGTGGCCTGATGCGCCGAACGAACACATACACGACAGTTTGATTTTAACGCAGCACGCTCACATCGCCCCGATAGGAAGCTATGCTCATGCCTGAAAGGCTCCCTGAGCTCTGCAGAGGCAGCCATCGAGCAAACTTGAAAACTGGTTTGTGTCGACTCGGACGCACAACTCGGACACCAACTGATAGAATTGGTGTGTGGAAATTTGACACCCATCGAAATCGCTAAGCCCGAGACGGTCCAGTGAGGATTGACTTGTAGAGAACTCCCCCTGAACGTTGAACGCTCGCATCATCGCCGCTTATCTCCGAGCGGATCAATAGCGCTTCTCTTGTCGTTCCTTCTTTGCCGCTTGCCACAACCCCCTCTTGTTCGTTCGTCGCTGCCTTGCAGAGCGTGACGCGAGGTGCCTTCAGAACCCTGACGGCCTCGATGCAGACGACGCATCCGAACCCGTGGTGACATCGGCGACTCGTTCCTCGGCAAGGGGGGCCGTCGTCATCAACGGTTACGACTGCGACCTCGGGCCTCCCACCACCCCGCAGCGGGGAGCAGGACACCGTAGCCGCTGTTTGCAGCCAACTGGGGTGGCGTTTTCGGCATATTGGGGGTCAGTGGCACCTTTCTCTTTTCTATCCATATTCTCTCTGTCTTCACTCCTCGTTCTGTTTGTTTCTTCGCGCCCACGGATCCCCATGGCCAATCCGCGTTCGAGACGCCGCATCACCGTCGGGTGGGTGGGATGGGCCTGCGACACTGCGTGCGAGTGCGGGGATGGGAATGTGGATGGTGCCCACATTCCTCGTGCTTCTGACCAGTAGTTTTTTGTCCACGGGCACCATAGCCGCACCTGTTCTGAGCAGATGTGAATATGCATCTCGTTGAGGATGCGACTTGGAACCTGGGCTGCGCTCCTAGATCGCGTCTATCGTGCGTGCCCTGTAACCTAGCTTTAGCTTTGTTGATCACTTCCTAGGTAGTCCAATTCGTCAACAAGTTTCGTCCCAAGTCGAACGGGCTGGACCGCGCCGACCGTAATCCTATCAGCCTGCTCTGTCTTCTTTTTTGCATTGTGCAGCTGTGAATTCGGCCCTCGCTAACGGGATATCGGTGTGTTTCTCCACCCTCGCTTTCGTCCTCCTTTCCCTCCCTTCCGTCATCCCTCTTTTCTGCTCGCCCTCCATACTCTCCCGTTTCCTCCTCCTTTGGTGGTGTATACTGACGTCGTCTCCAGCTATTCCTACGCGCGCGCACCCTTCCAGAGCTCCCGTTCCATGTGTACGAGATGCACCACCACCATCTGCACTGCCCGCCGCCCGTGCCGGCGCATCGACTAGAGCGCCGGCGACAGCACGGCCTCGGCCCGGAGGAGGTCGCGTAGGCGTATCCAAGGACGGAGGGCTCGTGGGCAACATGACTGCGTGCACGCGTCCCCATTCCAACCGGCGTGCACGTCGATGCTCCCGTACCATTCCTACGACACTCATCCCCCAAGCCAGCACGCACCGCGCTGCACACGCTGCCGCTTCCCGCCACTGTCTTCACCGCCCACAAGCGCGATGTGACGTGCACAACAGTACCACACGAGGACGACCCGCGTCCAGCATTACACGCCCTCTCTCCCCTCCTCACTATGCCGGATACGCGGGTTGCGTGTGGATGCAGCGACGTCCCAACGCCACGTACGTTCGGGCAAGGGTAGACTGCCGCCTCCGCTTTCCCGCTCCGTCTACCTCGTCGTGTCTGCCGCGCCTAACGATTGCATCACCGGCGGCGCCTTTCCACGCAGAACGACTTCCCCCATCCCATCGCCAGCGCGGAGCGCTGGGGTAAACTCAGATGCTTGCGCAGCAGTCCCTGCACGTCTTTCTCGCCACCGGGGTGTCTTTCAGACTCTTTCTTCATGTACGCCGTTCGTCTCATTTTCCATCTTTTTGTGTACAATACATTGATCACCTTTCTTTATCACAATGTATGTACTTCGTGGAAACAATTCATCCATTTGGGCTGCACGTCCTTTAAGAAAGTAACGGTGAACTAATTCGGTCGACTTGAAAGCGGATGTTGGCTAATTTGCCTTTATGGTAACTTTCATCGTATCCATTCTCTCTCGACCTTCGTGAACTACCCGTGAGGCCAAAGCGTCTCGTGTTAGGACGACTACATGTTTACACCCGGGTTCCTGGGTGATAAAAAAAATTGCTTCCGCCGGTAACTTGTGAGTATGTCAGCCATGTACGCTGACATTTTTACTGGAGGGAACGCCGCCGAGAAAGACCGGATGGAGACTACGAAGAAGCCGCAGAACGCGCCGCAGAACTCGCTCAGAAATTCTCCCGACGCCAGCTCGGCACCAACGCCGACCGATACGCGGAGCCGGAGCCCGTGCTCAATTCCGATGGTTGGTTGGCGTGTTATTCCCTTCTGCATCTTGAATATCCCACATTGACGATAATTCCGCGTGGCAGGCGAGCCGAAAGTGGAGCCCGAGGTGGATCTGATGTCCTTCCTCCAGCGACAACGAATCTCAGACGCGCCTGGGCCTTCGGTGTTGCAACCGACAACTGATTCAATTGCAGACGACGATGACGACGTCGACCACAGTCTCGCACATATCTCGTTGACTGGGGTCAAACCAGTCGTATCGCGCAAGGGGAAGATCGAGCAGATCGAGTGGGACGATGAGCTCGACGAGTTAGAGCCCGAGAAGCTGTCGGCCGAGGCCATCTGGGGTACGGTGTCTCTTGATCTTGTCTTAACGTGTCCTCTTCTTTTCACTCCCGCTGACCACCGCTACACTCGCCCAGACCTAAAAACACGATTCTGCACGAAAGCCGAGAAACTCCGCAAGTTTGTTACCGCAGGACGAGAACGCCAATCAGGTCAGTAATCTTGTTCTCAGTTTCGTTCAGCCTCTCCGGATCTGACACCGGCTCATTGTATGCAACGATCAACAACGTATGTCGACGCACCTCCGCTTCCTCTGGCAGACGGATCGCCGCTGCCGAAGGGCCCCAAGGCGGACATGGAAGATTTCCTGGACGATTTGTTGACTTGACCCAACTCGGAAGGGCTCGATTTGTTGTAAAACCATCTTTTAGAATTGGGATCCGATTACTTTGCTTATCATCCAAGCCTTTTTGTCTGTCTCGTCTCGATCTTGTCTCGATCCGTCTACGATCTGGCTGGAAATTTTTGGCTCGCGTCGCGCCAAGCTGCGGGGTCGAGCGATTCTGCATCTACCTCAGCTGTGGTTTGGTCTTACACTTCAACAGGACACGCCCACACGGTGGTGGACATAGTACGGGAACTTCAGCCTTCATGCTGAATGAGCAGCATTAATCGTTCACATTTGGTAGACGCGCTTGAGACGCGCCATCGTCTCCTGGCGTCAATCCTCTTCATGTCTTCAGGAAAGTCTCAATCTCACGGTTCTCACTCTCAGCACCATGAACCATCAACTAGCAAATGTGTACATCATCCTCCCCTCCGCGGCTGATTTCCTTTGATATACCCAAATGTGACATTCTCCTGCCAGTCACGGGACTCATCTCAATCTTGAGGTCACACATCCATAATCTGTCCTTCACTGTTCAGATTCAAGGCATTACACATTGATGTCTGACAGCTTGACGTTGTTCGCTCTTTTTGTAGCAAGCCTCGGGCATTAAAGACCTTTCATGGATCACCGGGCCCGGGCCTTTGCACTACATGTCCTGTCGTAGGCCGCGTCGGAACTCTGGGTGGTGTACTTATGTGGTCCACACTGCTGCAAGATGTTGCTGCCTTGAGAGAGAAAATTGGAACGAATTGCCCTACCTTATGTTATATAAAGAACCAGAGAGTCTGGCCGTAAACGAGATGGCACCGGGAGAATCTTGGGAAGAATGGGTTCAGATTTGGAGGGTGGGACGGGGGGAATCATATGCACCTGTTTGCGCTGGTTTGGGTTGTGGTTCCCTCCAAATGGGTGTGTATACTGTCTTTTGCAATGCCATTCCTGAGGTTCATAAACACTTGTAACTCTCCCACGCCTTTCATTTCTGAATTTGAGAAACAAAAAAAATTGCTAGAGCCCCGGGCGGCTTAGCCAGGACATAGCCACCCATTATGAATCTCAGGAACGGCATGGCAAAAGACAGCATACACGCTCATTTGGAGGGAACCACGGCCCGTACCGGCCCAATCTCAAGCAAGCAGGTACATACAATTCCCCCTGTTCCCCCCCTCCAAATCTGAACACATTCTGCCCAAGATTCTCCTGGTGCAATCCCGTTTATGGCCAGACCCTCTGGTTCTTTACATGATGCAAGGTAGGTAGGTAAATCCAACCTGTGGCGCTGAGATTCTGACCCGAAATCTGATCAGTGAAGACGAATTTCCTGGGCAACAATTCAACCTTCCTAGTCAATGCATCCCACAGCATGAAGTTGCGGATGTTTTTACTAGCGAACTTCAAGTATCAACACTCACGGTTCAAGGAATCTGGAGCCATCTCTTACAATCGTCGATACTAGGAGGTGCGTATTGGAAACTGAGGGGATGGGAGAGCGAAAAGTCCGTCAACACATATGAGGATTCCGCGCGCTAAAGCGTCAGCCTGTCAAGGTTAGTACTTACTCAATTGCGATTGAGGCATGATTAGCCCATCGAGAACAAGACAACTGGCGTTTCCACGAGTGCCTCTTGCTGATGAAAATCGGTTGGAAAAGCGAAGCGAGCGCTTGGTCGATATTGCTGCATGCGGAGCACCGATGTGCAAGTGCATTTCTCCCCGGGCAGCACCTGGCTGGAGATCTTGCTCCTCAATGCCCCCAGAGGAGTGGAAGTACCGTGGCGCGGTTGACTTTGATGGTATTTATGGATCTGCCGAAAAGATGAAACTGGATGGATACAGCCATGTACCGGGCACAGTGGGAAAGAAGAGATTGCAAACCAGAAGCTGAAAGTAGTCCATAGCGATACTAGAAGTGAATTGTGAGCTCAAGAGGGATATAGCAACGAGGGCGTATAAAGGATTCCGTCGCATGAGAATTATTGTAGTGGCTCTGATACCGCCGCGACAGCCTTGATGAGTACTGAATAGATCCCTGTGCACATTCAATTTCAGCAACTGATCAGGGAATTATCGGGGACACCCACCGCCGGTCGGCAGCACGCCCGAAGGGACGCCAAGGCATCGCATGAATCCCGCGATTATCCTGCCGTGGGCGGTGACGGAGATGTCTATGGATTGATTATGATTTGGCTCACCAGCTGCCTCAGCCACGTACAAGTCGCAGGATCACGGAAGATCCTGTCCAACACAATCCTTGCTTGTTCTGACACGTCCTCGGAGGTTTCGATCCCATCCCGTTGCCATAGCTCCTCGTCCTCGGTAAAATCAGCCTCCATGGCGGACAAAGGGAACGCGGAGAGTATTCCAGTGCGAGAGCCCCGACGATCGCAGGTGTGTCCGCCGCAAAGTCTGCGGCAGCGCTAGCGGGAGGTGTTTCGATTCAATAGAACTGGAGCCGGTTGAGCGCCGACATACATCAATGAGCGTTGTGCGCTGATCTGGCGGGACTAATGATCCAAAGATGATCTCGTGGCGTTTCCAGAGCACGCCGCAAGGGATTGCAATACAGGCTCTCCGGTATAGGCAGCCCTGCCTGGATTTCAGCTGTCCAGGCATCGCGGATCATCGCGGCGTGTGCCTTTCCCTCGTCAGTAAGCCCAGGATCACCTGGTGTCGAAATGAATAAGGGGCCCAACATGCTCACACATAATTCGGGCAGACTCACACCCCCAAATTAGCTCCTCATCTCCATCAATCAACGACCAATACCTGGGGTGATATCGTCAGCACATTGCGTCCAGAAGTCAATACCTCACCAACGTATCCCAGGCCTCGTTTCCGTACTTGGACTTGCCTAAATCGTCTACGCATCATGATTAATTCGACAGAGCCACAAGAAAAGAAACAGTTGGAGAGACGCACGAATCGCCTGGCCGTGTCGAGTGAAGAACACTAGTTTGAACGCTGTGTCCTTCTCCCCTGTCATATTGAGCTGGGCGATCCGTGCGCGCAGGCTGTTCCATCGGTCCGGGGAGTCGTCAATAAGGCCGAGACGGGGAGGAACCTACCGCGTAAGTCAGAAGGTAGGGTAAAATCAGGTTAGAGTACCTTATACGGGAGGACTGCGCTCGGGGCTCCTCCATCGAGAAAATCCGGGATAGTCTACACATTGTTTAAGATCGGAATGAAAATATGGGAGTGGGAACTCCGTACTGCGTAGCAAAAGGCGGCGTGCATAGTGGGGGTTCGAGACAAGCCTAAGTTAAACTGGCAAACTTCGGACTATTTCCGGTGTCAACGCCATGTCATCGCAGCGGAGATGACACGGCCGCACGGACCTAGGAATTCACCAAAAACGGCCTCAACGTAGCCAGGGTTTGCCGTTCTCATCGGGTATCCCGCCCGGACCTGTTTGATAGGTTAAGTGGTCTGGAATTTACCTACCTCAGAGGTAAGTACTTACCTTTGGCGAGGAGGCGGAACAGGATGTTGACGGCATGCCCAACTGCTTTGATTGATAAGGAGCAGTGGCTTAGCGCCGGCACTGCCACTGGGCGCCGATCACTCTTCACTGCGTCCACCGTCCGCCGTGGCAGAACAGCGCTCCCTCCGCCAACCCCGCAGCACCCTCTGGTCTCGGCGTACAGTCTCGCAGCCCGGCGAAGCGACGTGATGCGCATAACCGGAAGACGGTTGTCGGCATTGGAAAGGGAGACACTCGCCGCGCGTCTGAATGGACCGTCTGCCACCGACGCGTCCCACCCGCAGTCCGGCCATGGTGTTGAAATTTAAGATGGCTGGGTTGATGAACCGCCCCCGTCTCCGCCCCCTCCCGCCCCCCCGCCGCCTGCTTCTGTTTTGGTGTTCGTTGCGTACTGTGAAAACAAGCATGTCTCAACGTTGAGGGCATGGGACGCCCTCCACCCCCCCCCCCCATCGGGAGCGGCCGCTCCTGCAGTACCGACGTGATACGCATGGTCGCGTCTCGCCAATCTCATCCCTGAGGCGGTCGACTATCCATGCGGGGGCGTGTGTGCCGCACCGTGCACGCCGCTGGTACAGTGCCTGTACCCTACCCGTACGTAGCCCCCATCCTCGCTCCCCCTCCGTCATGTAATTCAATTTTGAAGATTTTAGAACGGTACCACATGCGACTGCCTCCCGTGCCCCTCCTTCCGCTGCACCCACGGGCTCTTCCCCATGTGCTCCACCAGGCCTCGCACCGCGGTATCCATCGACTTATTGGATTTGTATCGCGGGTTTTTTCGAGAGATCCTGCGACACGATCACGGCGCTTGCAGCGGCGCTCCACACGACATATACCCCCCGCGGCCTCGGCATGGATTCACATCCGGTACGCACCTCTTTTTTAAATAGAACCTGTATTCTGCTAACTGACATTAGAATCTGGGCATGCGAGTCGTCAATCCATTCCGCGCCGCCCTCAGCAATGCCGTCCCCTGGTCAGCAACCTCCAAACGCGCCTCGATGTCCGAGTGTCTGCCGCCTCACAGATGCAGCTTCTTCTCTCGCGTTACGGTAGACCGCCGCCACCGTGCCGCCGCCCCTGCCCGGCCACTGCCGGAGTAAGTCGTTTTTTCATACGCGGGAAGGACGATTCTGACCTATATTTGACTAGAGGGGGTGTTGTACAGCTTGGCGCCGATGGGTCCTTCAAACCCTAACCTAGCTATCAGCACCTTAAACCAGCGGGCGATGGTCCCGCTCTCCATCGCGCGCACCGCGTCCGCAGCCTCCTCGCCATCCCCAGCGCCGCCCCACCGCTCCGCTCAAACCTGACCCTGGCACGTACTACGAACACGACGCGCATAACAAGCCGCACGCGCAGAGCCTGCAGCAGTCGCTCGCCATCGCGGACCATCCACGTCGCCGACCCATGCGCTGCGACCGTATTGAGCATTGCCCCGCCGTCTGCTCAAAGCTAGGTGCTGTCGCGCAGCGCGAGTATGACGCATATCGCCCTAGCTTACGCAGCACACGCTGCAGCTGTTCCACATCATCCATGCCACCTTTTGTCTCGTCCCCGTGCGCGCCCCCCACCATCTGCAGCGTAGATCTGCCCTCACCGCCCGACCCCCTGCCTGTACCTACGTACGTTGGCACAGTCCCAGCACCCGTTAGGGTTAGAAGCTCCGCACACCGCCGCTGCCTCCCCGCCCACATCGCACACGTCCTCCGCGGCCCTTGCCCACGCTGCCCAACACCTGCACCCTCCACCCTCGCCCCGTGTCCACGCCCATGCTCGTCCCATTCCGCCTCGCCACTGCGTCTTCCCCGCGTCTCCGTCTCCGTCTCGGCACGCCCGTCCTGTCCCCTCTCGCCGCTGCGTCCCCTCCCCGCGCGTAACCCGCCTTGCGCCTTCTGCCCGTCCGCTGCCACGCCCGTCCCCCATCACCTTCCCCTGCGTCAGCTCCGCGCACCCGTCCCGTCCCTCCCCAACACCTTCGCCCTCATCGGCCGCCCCTGCGCTCCTGCGTTCCTGCCCTGCGCGTCCGCGTCGCCATGCCCGTTTCGTCCTGCTTCGCCGCTGCGTCCTCTTGTCTGTCTTGGCACGCTCGTCCCGCTCCATGTCCCGCCCTGCCCGTCCCGCTTCGCCTCCACACCGCCGTCTAGAGTACCTCTCCCACGGCTACACCGGCACCCGCGCTGTCTGCCTGCGCCCGCACCTCTCCGCCCGTCCCGTCCCGCCTCCACGTCGCGGCCGCGGCGTATCCGCGCGCACGCCACCCCTGCGCTGCCTCGTCATCTCCATCTCCATCGCATTCGCATTCGCATTCGCACGCACGCACGCAGTACCTCCAATTGTGCACCTTTTTTTCTGTATCTGGTGACTAGAGACGCTAGGAGCACGCTATTGCGGCGACTACCCTCGGCTGCCTCTCACCCCCTTCATTCCGATCTCCCACTTCCCCTCCTCGCCCACTGTGGCTGTGCAACGCGTCGCTACATTTCATCTTCATCCTTGACGACGGATCGGACAAGAGCTTAGCGGCCCTGGGTGGTGCATACTGGACGTCATGCGCGTCTGCGGCCGCGGTGGTCTAGTGTTTAGAGGGGTTTCGGAGGGCTGCGACTTTGGCGGTGTGGTGGAGGGTGATGAAGTGCGAGAGAGTGGGTGGGACGACAGCACAGCGCGCTCGGGAGGAGGAGCGTTGGGTATTTGCGTGTTTGTAGCCCCGAGGGTTTGACGATTCAGGGGGTTTTGAGAGTTTCAGACCTTGGGGAGGAGTCGGCCGCCTGCGGACGCCGATATTTTCGTTCACAAAGACGGGCTTCACGCGCTCGGGAGGAACGCCGTTGGGGCTCTATGCATCTTCACCCGTGCTGTCCCCGTCGCCGCTTCCATATTTTTGTCTTTGTTTCCATCCTCATTATTTCCATCTTGACTTCGGACTGACTTTTCCCCTGTAGAACTCTCTCTCATCCCTAGCCTCGCTCCTTCTTCCCACCCCCGCGCCCCGTACACACATGCCCCGCACGCGTGTCTGCTATCATGGTTAATTGGCGCGCCGGCGGCGCCTTTCGGTGCGCACCGCATGGCGCTGGCAGACAACACTGCAGGGAAGGATGTGGGGACATGGTTTGGCGGCGGGAGCGTTGAGGTGGGTATTCATTTCTCGTTCTTTTCTTTGCTCCCCCCTCATTCTTACCTATCATCCCGCTCACGATCACACGTTAATCCTACTTATCTTCCTTCCTTACCCCAATTCATTTCCATGCCTTCCGTATTCGTTGGTTATATCGAATTGGTTCCTCGCTACTCCTTTATCGTACTTTCTATATCATTACCTAGTTTTCTTTTATTTGATTCTTCTTTCTTTGTCCAACTTCTGCGTCCCCTTATTGCCTTTACTTTACTCGATCCCGATTGCGGCTGTATTCCGATGTCTCTTCTCGGTCCTGTGTGTCTTTATCTGCGTATTCTGTCGAGGCTTCTGTGTTCATGGTGACTCTGCACTTTACATATTCGATACCCCGCAATTATCTATCCCATATCATGTCTCATGTCTCATCAAACCTCAGCGTGTCCTATCTCATTCTAGTCTTATTTGTGAATGGGAAGCAGACTGGCGCGATCGCTTGCAAATCACAATACATCACGCAGCTGTAGTCGACTCCGTAGGGCATAGGGAAAGTGCTGCTGTGCCTATCTATCTATCTAAGTGCACACGGCCCGCTCCTTGCCCGGTCCTCTGGTCGCCTGCGGTTCACGCTCATTCAAGGTGTGTCCCAGTTCTCTAGGTTTCCTGTGATAGCTTTTCTGGCCATGTCTAACTCAGTTAGAATGCCTCGTTGCCGCCAAAGATGGGTAGGCGAACACCAACTCGTTCTACACCGAGCAGCTGGGCAACCCTCACTCTCCCCCCCACACATTCTGACCGCGCACGCGGTAACCCAGGTACTGAGGAACGAGATCCCCGACGCCAAGTCGGATTTGGAGGAGTCGTTGGAGCAGTAGAAGAACGACACCGAGACCTTGGCGGGTGTTTGTGGTGGCCGCGGGGATCGAATCCAAAAAGAGCAGCGTGAAGGCGGATGAGTTGTGGACGTGCGTGGTCTCGCTCCCGCTCCATCCAGTGCTTAATGGACTAATGTCTCCCCTCGACAGGCGCCTGCAAACAACTCACCCCACACACCCGCTCATGGTCGACGTCGCCCAAAAGGCAGATCGCTTCGATGAGGCGGTGGCCAAATTTACGGTACCATTTCTCGCTGTGCCTGTAATGCATACTTCTTTCCCACTGCTGTAGACTGTTGCCGAACGCGGAACTATTTTTTGTGAATATGGCCATCTCGTCCCGTTCGACATACGCTGTCGGGATGGCCACGGCCCTGCGGAGCGGTTTGACCATGGCATGTCTACATGCTGAGCGTCTGAGCTCTGAATCTCGAATGCACCCACCTACCCTCGCCCGGTCTACTACATGATTGATTGATTCCATCCTGCTGCTTAATGTCGTCCGGTCCGAGCGCATTTATCCTATACTTGAAAACACGAAGTCACGGGAAATTGACAGAAAATCACGTGGTGTCACGTGAAGTCACATGGATTTCACGTGCTCTCGGAACCCCGAGGTGCCGCGCGCTGCGAGCGTTAGCGAGTGGCAGTGCGGCGCCGGAGGGCTTGGACTCTGGTGTGTCTGTACGGAACTGGGACCAAGCCGTGTCTGACCGCCCGTGGGAGTGATTCCGTGCCAAAGGCACGGGTACTAATCTTGTTCCTTTTATGTATATAATCCAGGAAAATCACGTGATTTTCACTGGGGAAAGGGGCTTAAAGAAGTGGGAAAAGGGTGTAAAGAAGTGGAAGAGGGTGGAAAAGGGTGCAAAGAAGTGGGAAGGGGGCTTAAAGGAAAAGGAAAATGGAGTAAGAGGGCTTAAAGAAAATGGAAAATGGAGTAAAGAGGGAAAATGGAGGTGGAAGAAGGGAAATGGTCTTGGAAAATGGTCGTACTGGAAAATGGCGTTGGAGAATGGAGTTGGACTGGAAATGGCGTTGGAAAATGGAGTTGGACTGGAAAATGGAGTTGGAAAATGGAGTAGCACTGGAAAATGGAGTTGGAAAAAGGAGTTGGCCTAGGAATAGGCTACATACGACAGGGGGGGGGGTGTCGTATGTAGCCTATTCCTAGGCTGATTGATTTATCGTGATAACTGCATAGCATAGCTGTATATGTGCCGCAGATGCAATGATCAGCCTTCCCCAATAAGAGCGCACTTGAGGTCGTACTCCCCCCACCGCCATGTCCACTCATGATAACTGCATAGCATAGCTGTATATGTACCACAGATGCAATGATCAGCCTTCCCAATAAGAGCGCACTTGAGGTCGTACTCCCCCCACCGCCATGTCTCTCACTTTGAGCTCTGTAAACCTCGCTACTCTCGCCATTGGGAGCGTCTTCTACAGCATGTACTCGGTATTATTTGCCATTTCCATGTACCTCCTTCTACGGCGTCACACGGCCACGAATCCCTCGCGAAAAGCTGCTTCTGTCTTCACGTCCGTCATTTTTCTTTCTGCTATCGTCCTATTTCTGGTGGTTACAGGTGTACGTAATGATATTCTACCTCGTCGACAAACTTGCTGAAACCTCCCATCCATATTAGCACTGGACGATGATAGTCTACCGCGCCTTTCACGCCTTTCTGTCTTTTCAGAACGGCTCTGAAACTGAACTATTCTACCTCAATAATATTCAGTTGACTTACCGGGCAATGAACATCCTCACGACAACTTCCATCGTCATTGGCGATGCTCTCATTGTACGAATTCGCCTCTGTCAATGTTTGGCCCATCCTGATGAAGGGAAGATTCATCGGTTGTGGGTTGTGTGGGCCAAGAGTAGGTTGGTGGTGGTGTTCCCAATATGCAGCGTCATTGCATTCATAGGTACCTTCCGACATCCTGAATGATATCGACCATTGCCACCGATCCTTTCGAAGTAGGCAGTGGAATCTCGACACACTGCGTTGAGCTCAGCAGAACAATTTTCTCTGATCCATGGCTGACAGCAAGCATCATAATGACACTCGTGTGCGTATTGCCTGTTGTAGCATCGACGCATTTGACCCAGGAAACAGAAATAACATATATTGTACCGGTATGTGCAGTGTACTCATTTTATTTTATTTATTGTGAATGATCGATGGCTCACTAACCAAAAACGCTAGCGTTGATCTCATGGAGAATATGGGCAACTACGAAACTCTCCATTGCCTCGGATGGAATAAATCTGCGGGTACGTCATTAACTTGACTGCCTCATGAGTGGTCCTCTGACGGAGCGAGGAATAGAAATTTTTGCCCATTTTAGTGGAAAGCGCCGGAATTTACGCGTCAGTCCCACTCTCCCGTCTCTCGGAACTGAAATGAATGCATGGGCATCCCAGATTCTGGGTGATATTTTTCACCGTGACTTATCAGACCAACTCCAATCTAGGATCATCCGTCTTGGAGACGGCCCCTGCTATTATCGGAATTGTCAATGCTCTCATTCATACTCGTGTGGGGCTGGGATGGACCAGCGAGCCAAATCAGGGTCCATCTACCGAACTCATTTTTGCGGGTCTAAGCATGAGCGTTGAAGACAGATAGTCGCAGCCCAAAATTGTCAGTGTTAATTTACCGATGTACAAAAGCGGAGTACGATGTCCATTTCGGTAGAGATATAGTTATGTTGAGCCCACCTGCCAGCTGACAACAGTGTTCGGAATTTTACTCTCCTTTGTTCAACCACGTCTGGTCCTTCGGCATTGTACTGATCGGCCTGTCTAAGATTTCATGCCCTCCAGATTTTCAATGGCCGCACCCTAAGTTCCACACTATGTATATAATCCAGGAAACCCACTTGAGTTTCCGTGGGAAAGGGGCTTAAAGAAGTGGGAAACCGTGGTGGAGGGGTTTAACAAAGTGGGAAACCGGTGTAAAGAGGCTTAAAGAAATTGGAAAGTGGTGTAAAAGGAGGAAACTGAAGTGGAAAGTGATGTAAAGAAATTGGAAGGTGGTGTAAAAGGAGGAAACTGAAGTGGAAAGTGATGCAAAGAAATTGGAAAGTGATGTAAAGGAGGAAACTGAAGTGGAAAGTGATTTAAAGAAATTGGAAAGTGATGTAATTTAAAGGAGGAAACTAGGAATAGGCTACATACGACAGGGGGGGATGTTGTATGTAGCCTATTCCTAGGACTGCGAGCAGGTCAGGTGTTCTGCCCAGATAAAGAGACCATGTGGAGAGGCACAGGCAGTTGAGGATGAACGGGGTCAACCCAAGCGGCAGAGCAGAGGAAGCATATCAGGCGCGGGCGTAAGTTGAAGGTCGGAGCTTGCTTGTGCGAATAAGAGGATGAGTTTGGGCAGCGCAGAGACAGAAAAAACAGAATCGCAGTCCGTAGCAGAGCATGGGACCACTGACAGACTGCGTCGCCAAGAAAAGGGAAAACAATCCACTGCGCACAGCAAGAGGCTGAAGCTGACACCGTAAAGGATACTATATGGGTTTGGATAGGGAAAAGCACAGAAATCTGTGCATTGCGCAGGCGGACGGCAGGAGAGCGAAAAGCTGTCAAGCCTTATGGAGAAAGACCCAGCATATGCAAATTGATGGGCACCGCCGAATGAGCAAAATCTTAAAGAACGGTTAATTTCGATCCCAACTGGCTCAGCTCCATCGTCCGCGGGTCTTATCAGTTCACGCGCAAGTGAGTATCGTCCTTCAGAGCCTGTTCGGGTTTTGGATTCCCACTGTTCGCAGGTGAAATGTATGTCCTCGATATATTGACGGCACTGACGTTCCAGCATGACCGTATTTATTTCCTAATTACTCCGTGGAGGCTAGATGCACCCCCGAGGGCCGTAATAGCATTGCGCCTGGCCCCGACGCCTCAGATGGCCTCTGAAACTCAGACTTGCCGCCTTGGACGCGTCCCTTCAAATTTGGATACGACTTTAGATATCCGCCGAGAGGTCGCCCCGAGCTCGTGAGTTCAATCAATTGAGCCTCGCGCATACATTCACTCATACTAACCCCTATTTCAGTATTCCACCGCCGTACTCAATTTCCGACTGCCCCCAGGCATCGTTTTGGTCTTGAGAGCGGTCGCCCATCTCCCTGAGACCCGCGTCCGCTTCGAAGGCGTCCCTGGATGTCCCGAAAATTCGATTCAAATTATGTTTGTGTCGCCGGTACGTTCACTCTTTTGTTGTATTACGTTCTCGAGTCTGACTTTCTTCGTTCGGCTCTTACATCCAAAGCGGCAACGACGTACCTCAGTCAAATATCTGTTTGCCTTTGAAACTGTGTGGCCAGTCCTCGTCAACGGTCCGTTATCATTTACTTACTCTGTTCAGTTCGTCAACTGACTTGTTGCATACTTCCTTCACCATATCCGCTCTCTTTACGGTCTCCAACATTCAGTAAGGACGACTCGTCAACTTGGGCTTTTGACAGAAACTCATTCCGATGCGCGCCCTCGGTGTACGTTCGAATTTCATTCTTGTGTTCATGACTCTGATCTCAACCCTTGTGCTCTTCTAGTTAAAAAACTCGAATATCGCTCGATAGCGGGAGTTGACGGGTAAGTGACGAGAGACTTGTATTTCATATACCACGAATATACCGAAATGTGAACACTCAACTTGAATGAATATACAAGCAAGCTGATTGAACCAGCTCATTCAACCTGATTGAAGCGGTACAATCAACCTGATTGTGAGATATCAATCAACTTGATTGAATGGATACACTCGAGCGGATTGCTGAATACACTCAGGCTGATTGTGGTTTTGATAAAATTACAATCGGCATGAGTGTATATCCACAGTCATGCTGACGGGGTCATACATTCAAGCTGATTGTATCCATACATTCAGGCTGAGTGCTTGGATACACTCAGCCTGATTGAAAACCGTCCCCACAGTGAGATATCAATATGTCCCCGGACGCCAGGGTCCTAATCCGTCCATCGCTCCGAGTGAAGATTATTTTTACTGCATGAATGTATGTACTTTGGTCGCCACAACAGTCTCTTGGAGCACAGTAATTATTTCGAAATGTAAAAGTCATGCGGTCACAGCCCAGGAGGATAATAAATTTGAGGGTGAAGCAGAACTACTTGCAGATAGCATACAGGAACCCATCGAAACCCTTCGCCCCAACTGTGTGGATAACCGTCGCTTCAGCCTCCGTGTCGTCCTTGATATACCGCAACAGCTCGCGCGCACCCTCAATGCCCGGTTGGGTATTCAATGGATCTACAGGCCACCCCTGGCCAACATTGTCGACGATCTACACTCCATATCAGTCTCAATATCCTGTTGTTGGAGAAATGAACACACAATGACGCCGCCCTTTCTCAAAAGCCGCTTAGCCTCGAGAAAATACTTTGTGGCGCTCTCCTTGTCCGCGTCGATGAACACAAAGTCAAATGGTGCTTGGGGCTCTGGCTGCATCGCCAACATTGATTCGTGTGCGGGTCCAACGATGACCTTGACTCTCGAGGAAAGCCCCGCGTTTTTCACGTTCTCTGCGATGACCTGCACAAAAGGAAGGATCAGATCCAGGAATCGCATCGGGAAAGAAGACGGAGAGGCTGGTGTCACCTGGGCGTGCAACTCGTCGAGCTCGAGCGTCACGACCTCGCCATCATCGGGGAGCGCGCGGGCCATCCAGATGGCGGAGTAGCTGGCGTAATCTGTCAGGAGTGTGCAGATAATATCCTAGGAATTTGATCACCCTCCGAGACTCCCGACCTCCAGCACGCGCTTTGCGCCGATGGACAGAAGAATCAGGTTGAGGAACTTGCCCTGCGCGGGGCTGACGGCGATCTCGTGGTCGACGCCCTTGTCCATCGTGTTCTGCACCACGCCTTCCAGCACAGGATCTGGCCTGAGGAGGAAGGAGTTGGTGTAGTGGTCGGAGCGCGTCCAGAGGTCGAGGATTTCTTGGGTGATCATGGAGGCCATGGGTGAGATTTCGCTCGCTGATTGAGTATCGAGAAGGACGTGATAGTGAACTGGGACACAGAATACCTTGAAGGGGGCTTGACTCGAGGGGACTCTTTATATGAATCAGGTACCCCAGTTTAATCAGAGTCAGCGGCGTGCGCGGGGTCATCAGTCAATCGCACCCGCCCCATCTTTGGGCGGCATTATTGGCAACTTCATTTGGACCACTTGTACTAACGCAATTGGTCAAGGCAAATATAGCAGATGCTGTAAAATTCTCGTGAGGAAGGTTCCGAATGCACGTATATCCATACGATGAATACTGGATGGTCGCTCATGCACTTTGTTAAAGCTGAAAACAATGGAGATTTTTCTCCCTGTCTCAGGAAGGTACAGCCTGGCGGGCTCGACAGCCAGCCGTACAAGAACCTGGCTGCGTTGAGTACCTCACCAAATAAAAGGAATGGATGGGGATCGTAACACTCGTGATAAGACACGTACCGCAAAATGATCTGGAGGCATCTTTTAGACGCCAATAGCCCCTTCGCGATATTTGCGAACCGCTGCGGAAATGACGGCAGTGGAAGCAAATTATCGGACAAGAGTATGCATGGCCTACGTGTCGCAACAGCGCCTACGTGTCCCGGGGCTACGTGCCGTAGAGAGAAGGGAAGAGAAGACATCAGCAAAACAGAACGTGTCTCTACGTGTCTCTACGTGTACTTGGGGGGGGGCCGATGCTGCGCACGGCATAACTCGTAGTTTAGTTTATTTTTTTTGTTCTTGAGGATCACGGTTAGCCCGCTTCTTACATTGTGGCTGTGCTTGTCTTGCGTACGCAAGACTTCGGATAATACCGAGGATTTGATTTTCGGCTTGATCGCCGGTCAACCGTTGAACATGAGCCAGAATAAGACACCTGGCTCCGGGTTGGCCCCAAAAATGCCAGTACGGCTACCCCAAACCCACAAAGCCTGACTCCGTTCGGTCTTCAACCTTAATCAATATTGCAGACTTTGAACACCGGCGGCGACATACCGAGGACCAATGTATTATTTCCCATATTCCGTGACTCATCGCCAAATATGACTTCCACATCAATGTCGAATTCTCCAGCGGAATTGCTCTGTTCCAGTATCTTTTCATATTTTTTTTTTCAAATCTCCAGACGAAGCAAACTGGAAAACCACCAAAGAGCCATCGCACATCCCAGAGACGTCCTCCACAGTCCGGAAGCCAGTTGATGAAATTTGCGACTACGAACGAGGCAGATATCTATCTAGCATCGAGGCTGCCACTCGGCTCGCCTCTTTCCACATTTCTCAGAAACACCCGGGCATGAAACAATTACCAATACATTTACCTGGCCGCCAATATAGCCAGATGGCGCGCAAGGACGGTTCTGAATCCGACGGAACTCTCCTGGTTCGATATATGACCCGGCCTCATCATCCTGAACTCGACAACTTGACTTACACTGAATTTGGATCCAAATGCCGACTGGAAACACACGATCCCGCCAAGATGTTGCATCCCCTACAAATCCTGGAAGATGTGCATCCTGGCCATCCCCGAATGCGAATCCGGTTTTATGAACCTGGACATGTGGGGGTTAGTCGAATCCAGATGGTATACCCTCGACACGGCGACGTTTTTTCCTTGCGCTCCCTTCTCCTGCACCGAAGTGCCCGTGACTGGCTGGACATGCGGACCATTGATGGTGTTGTGTATGGCACGTACCAGGAAGCAGCGCGAGCTATGGGAATGTTTCGACAATCGTGCTGAGGGAATAATGGCTTTTGAAGAGCTGTTGGATTTCGGGGCGCCACCAGCGCAGCTGCGTTGGACCTTCGCTGTATTGGCTGTTGAGGGAAGCCCCGCGTTTGCCATTTTGGAGGCGCATGAGGAAGACTTTTCTGCGGACATGCGGGATCGCCTATTGCGAACCACTACTTCCCCCAGCCCAGCCTTCATCCGAAACGAGGTTTTACTTGCACTGCAAAGTCTGTTTCAGGGTCTGGGAAAGTCGTTGTTGGATATTGGTCTTCCAGAGCCGGCCGAGCGGCAACAAGAAATTAGACAGATTGCGCAAAGCCGCATGCAGCTTTTTTGTTCGCAAACTCGTCGCATGCGGCTTTTTCTCTTTTCATTCTGGTGGTCCAGGGAACGCTATATAGCAGTCATGGCGATCTTCAGGAGCAAAAGAGCACAACCCTGCAGGCGGTTTTGAAAGGCGCATGTGGCTGTGGCGCAACCTGTCTATTGACGCTGAACGTCTGCGATGGAGTGGCGATCCGACAAATCTTTGTGGATTCAGAGATGGCTTGACAGCAGAACAAGTTGCGGAACAGTTTATTACCTGCATCTGATGGAAACTGAAATATCTTCGCAGCTCAATATCTATAATCGGGTTATGCATATCGCAACCATGAAAAATCCACCACCTGTCCATGTTGATGGTCGAGCGGGACACGGAAAGACGTATGTTCTTTATCCCATCATCGGTGCCATGCGAAAAAACGGACCAAATCGTATTGGTAACTGCGTCCTCTGCGTTTGCTGCCAAGAACTACCCTGGCGGTCGAACGACGCATCTTTTATATGGGATCCCAGTCGACGAATACAACCCTCACCTATAATCAAATGTTGGAGAGTTCACTTTTTGGCATGCCAAAGTGGCTTGCGCCCGCGCCAAATGGCTTTTTTTCGGGCGGGGGCGTGGATTTGGGTGGGATCACCAGCCCACGCCCGGCAGATTGGCTTGCAAGCCATTTTGTCGGCTTGGCAAGCCATTCTGCTGACTTGGCATCAGCCAAAATAGAGAAGTGGCTTGCGCATCGTGCATGTTTTGTTGGCCTTCTCTGCCATATATTTCATGGCAAGTACATTTTTATACTTCTCCGGAAGGTCTCTAGTATATTTATTACCCTCTGTCCCCCGTATTCTCGGCAACATCGTCACTGCCGACACTAATTATGACCTCAATGTTTGCTTTGAATGCAAGCCACCTGGCTTGCAAAGCCTGAACAATATTTTTGTCCTCCGAGCACATAATGGGATACAAATTTGTAGCAACGGCGTCGGCGATACAGAGATATCCAGTAAACTAGTCTCGAACTTGGTTCATTTCTCACTCACGGCTTGTCCCCTCTATAGTAAGCCAAATTTCTTGGCTTTACCTCCTAGTATATGTGTCTCTGATAAAAAAACAGAAGCAAAAACCCCTCTGAGCGTCATGTTTGGTGCTCGACCGCACCTGGTTGACTTTGGTTGAATTTGAGTCCTGAGTGAAATTTATAAGTATATATCCAATTATTGATCAGAATGGCTGCAATGCACATAGTCAGTTATTAAAGTGGCTATCTCCAACCGAGAATAGTCTGGGAAGCCGTGTTGTTCATCGTAACCAAAATGGCGGGCCTAGGCCACTTTGCCTGATGCCATCAAATTGGGCGGGGCACGGCTTGCGTCCAAAGATACTGAAGTTTAGGCACTCATGCACTCATAACCATGTCCATGCTCTATTATTTATCCTCGGCTACCACCTGGAAAGAATTTAAAGACAACTGGGTTTGTTTGAGAGCGACTGAACATGTCTTAGGCCATCACAAGCCATTTGGCCTGATGCCATCAAATGAGGCGTGTCTTACAACAACCGCGGTGAATATGTTGTTTTGAGTTGCGGCAGTAAAGTTCAATTAGAAATGTGATTTGCTTTGAGTAGACACATATTGCGACATCGACTGTCTGGCATCGAGTGACTTCTGAACCATGCAAGTGTCCCGGTGCCTCATCCAGAAATTTTAGCTAATTACTTCGGACAAAGGCTTCAGATGCCCCCAAGAATGCGAACCAACCCTCCAGACACCTGTTTCTGATTGCAGCAATTGTTGTTTGACGACGGTTGGATTACTGTTTCACCGTAACCGGTTGAATTCGCATAATTATGCAATTCTTCTCCGTACACCATCCGAATGAACACATATGAACAATATGGAAGCATCTTAGGCCTGGGATAGCCCCAGAAAGCACTTCTTTGCTTCGGGAACAAAGTGGCTTACGCATGCCATTTTGCCTGATGCCATCAAAACGGGCGTGGACACGGCTTGCGACGAAAAGTCGAGTAAGTCATATTATATATGGGTCAATACCATTTCAGGCATATGGCATTTACTTGATACTAGCATGTTTCAGCCATATATTGATGAATCGACCCCGGGTTGACCGAAGTTGAACATGCCAATTGGCATCGCAAGCCACTTTGTCTGATGCCATCAAACGGGCGTGGGCGTGGTTCACCCAAACGAAGTACGCATTAAAAACACTATTTGCTCTTTCAGAGTTATCCCACTGTATTGAGTAAGTATCCTTTTCATTGACTCGCAATTTTTTCTGATGTTCTTGCTTGCCGATAGCATGATTCCCCATCACTGCCACCAGTGTGCCTGCACCAGCCGACTTGCTCATTCACTTGATGGTAGGATTGAACTCTCAGCAGCCTGTGAGTCTACAGGAGGGTAATAAATTAGCCCACGATTCCCCTTTAAGTTTAATTGAACAGAGATACCTAGTTTTGCAAGCGTGACAAAACTTCGCAAAAGAATCTATCAGCACCGTAATACAGTGGAATGAAATTCTTAAGAAGTGCCTACATTGCATGTCGTTGCAATTATCCGATGCCCCCGATGTTGACAATTCCCTGTTCAAGTTACTTGACCGTCTCAGTCACATAAGTCGAGGATAATTTTGGTTCGGTGAGTGATGCGATCGATTAACGGCAACGGGGTTGATTACACCGCCAAAGTGCCGTCAGGCCATCTCCAGATGGGATGATCAGCTAGATATCAGAAAATATGTCAGCTGTTTCCAGCTGCTATGAGGCTGGAATGCAGCTGCATGATCCAGGCGGCATTCCCAGCTGGCGAGAACGTGGACAACCAGCTGCGAGTTGGCTTTTTTCCCCAGGTGTTGAGCGGGGCCTTGGATGTCCCGAATTTCTCCAGAATGATACCTTCGACCAACCTTCGACCCTGCAGCGATGGCCATTGGCATTCAAATCTACATAACATTCCGAGTCGTTTCGACACATCAGCAAATTGTATAAATTGGCATGGCATCAAAATCGCCGACATATGCAATCAGAACTTTACTTCATGTCGATTTTCAGCCTCTCGGACTATGTTCACAAAAGCGGGTGCTTGAGTGAGTTGACCAGTCGTGCGAAATGTTATCAGTCATTCAAGCTCCGCCGGATCATGATCCGGGACGTCAGTGACATGTGGCAACACCCATCAAATGGTTGGTCGCTCTCTCTTCCCTCCATCTTTCGTCTTTTTGCCCTCCCACCGAGGGCGCCCCCTCGCCGCATCCCACCTTGGCTCGGTATCAAGCTCCCTGATTTCAAATCCACTCAAGAGCCTCAAATGTCCTCAAGAGTCTATAATAACCCCCGCAAGTCGGCCTGGGTATCCTATCTGCACAAGTTCTAGATGTCTTCGCTAGCGCTATGGCTCCAATTCTTATCCTGGAGTCTTCTCAAGGCTCCTCAATTTCTGGTTCCCTGAGCCCAATGTGCAGTACCTGGGTCATGTGCAACACATCAAGCACCAACAACATTTGTCGCCTCAAATCCTCAATCCACATGGGGCTGCAACAACATGCGCGCACTATTAAGAGTGACGGCTATCTCTTGCAAGATATGTCCTCCATATTGGCTGCTCAAGCCTCCGCATTTTATTCCAAGTTAACAAACAACCCCCCAGGTGACCTCGCGCCGTGCAACGTGGCAATGCGCATCGCGCACGATTTGAGGGCTGTCAAGGCCATGCTCATGCATCACCCGACTCGTTCCGCACGCCCGCCAACCCGCCCTGCATTCCCAGGGAGTCGACCGGACAAGATGATGTTGTACACAGTTGGTTCGTCTGATGGGATTCCGGGCTACCGATAGTGGGTCAAGAGAGGGCAGTGCCATTGTTGTTGTTTACTCGCATTACGGTGTATGCTGTATGCTGTATGATTTATCGTGCTGTTACTTGTAATTGTCCAAGCAAGAAATTCAAGCAAGCTACATGAACGGCACAGTAAATCCCATCGTCTCCCACAGCTAGCACCCAGGCTGGCTACCCAGCTGGTATCCAGGAAAGCTGGGTCCATGATGGACCCATACACTCCGTCGGCCAATATCCAGCTGATAGGAGGCCGGGTATCAGCTGGATATCACACATGGTATGCATGGCGGTTCCAGCTGGCAGCTATGTGACTGACCGTTGGCGGTGTAGGGTATTGCAGACCCAATGGTGAAGATTGGAGAGGCAGATAGTGAACAGTGAAATGGGAAATAGTGCAACATTCTAACAACTGCGAGATCCCTTGTTCCACAGTCGCCGGTGCGATCAATGATGGTGGCGAGGTAGGATCCGGTGTTGTGGAGGCAGCAATAAAGAAGCGGGTGCTCGCAGTGCATTGATATTGAGAAATGGACAAAATACTTACAGTGGGAAGGTATAGTGTAGCCGAGCACAAGCCACGCCACGCCGCAAGCCACGCCCACCCGCCCAAGCCCAGCCAATTTAAACTCCGCTAAGCGGCGCAAGCCATTCGGCCAAGCCACTCGGCTAAGTCTGCTAGGCTGCTCCTGTGGTCCGCTTCGGAGGCCATACTGAAATCTGCAATGCATCCTTACAGACTCAACCTGTGTTCTGCCACTTCGAAGTTCTAGAACTGAAGACCTCAATGCACCAACGTATGGATCCTGATTTCTCCTCTTTCCGGGACTCCATTGACGATGATCACCTCCACGACTCAGTTGATCTTGGATGCCTACGCCATACACATTCCACCCAAAAGATAATCGATTTTGTGATTCCCCCGACCATCGTTGCCGATCCTGCCAAATGCATATCCCGAGCTATTCTGAGTCCGTTTAACGTGTTTGTGGACGAAATCAACTCAACCATTCTACATACTATCCCGGGGGACATGCATTGTTATACCAGCAGTGAATCTGTGGAGGATGAAGCCAACGGAGGCGTGTTTTCTGATCCTGAATTCTTGAATGCTCTGCAAGAGCCCGGCATTCCTCCTCATGAAATCCGGATGGATTTGCAGACTCACCCGAAACTTCGAACCCTCGCGGGGATTGACCAAGAATATGAGGGTTATCATTCGGACTCTACTGTGACACATGGTTGAAGTTGAGACAATTTCCTCCATGTTGGTTGGAAAGGTGGCGGACTCCGTACATCGATTCTGTGATCCCGAGGAAGTGCAATCTGATCAGCATTATATTTCAGATTCAGCTACATATTCCCCGGATTAACTGCCACTTCCAACCGCATGGCTTCGATTTCACGGTTCATCGAAAGCAGATACTTTTGGCTCTGTGTTATGCAACCACCTTCAACAGATGCCAAGGCCTAACGGTTGAGAAAATGGGCATCGATCTACGGGTGTTCTCTCATGGGCAATTGTATTCTGCAATGACCTGCATTCCGGATGCCGAAAATGTCTTGGTTCTCAAATATGATGATAATTTCTCCACCCATACCAGGAATATTGTCTGGAAGAACTGCTGTTGTAAACTAATTAATGTAAATGTCACGTATCATTTTCATTATTGTCAAAGAATGAGAACATATTCATGCAATTAAGTGGTTCTTATATAAACACTGACCACCCAGCAACGACCGCCTGGCGAAGGATATGAAAAAAAAAAAAGGTTTGACCCGACAGATTCGAACCGGCCCTATCCGCGTAGATTACATGATCACTAAATTCATTAGATCGAGCTCTTAAGAAGACTTCAAAAAGCTAATGAACACAGCTACTATTTCTTTACATTGTCAAAACACACTGATAAAGTTTCGCGAACTCAAAAATCTGGTCTCGATTATGAAAAGAACGATCACTTTACTAAGTACGTAAAGTACTCGTAACATGTCTGGTTGATCTCAACCAAATGCACGATACCGCCAGAATTAGATCTGGCCGCATAATGGCATGCCTATTGCCAGGATCAGTTCTGGTGCCAGAAGCTCATTTGTGGCGGTAGGTACCCATAGACAAACTGAAATATAATCCGTCGTAGAATATAGAATGCAAACTATATCCACGAGAGAAGGTACTTAATAATACATGAAAGGACCCTCCTGGGCGCAGAAAAAAGGCGCCATCTCTATGATTCTATCATCGAGCATTATACATCGCAGCGACTGAGGAATGTTCCATGCACCCACAACTGCGACTACAGTCAACAAATTCCAGGGTACTGCGCGAAATTTCATGCCGCTTTGATGGCTTCGCTCCTGCCCCGTCGTTCAGGTTCTCTTTCCCCTCCTGTTCTATGAATCCCAATTGCTAGCCTCCCTTACGACAAGGAAGAAACGACTCGCAGGAGATCCTCGGAACGATGACGTGGATAGAACGGAGATGTATCCCACACTCCTTCCCACCGAAACATTATGGCTGGTCTAAGTTGGGCAGTCTGGCTGGTCTAAGCACTTAGTACGGAAATATGCCCAATATGGAAATGACTGTAGTGGGGGAACGGCGGGGTACCACATCCTAAAAACTGCACATTCTCTTGTCCATTTTGTGATCTCTACCCCTTGCCAAAAAATCTGATCCTCTAACTTTCCAAAAAAGGCAACTTAGCAGGGGTTGCAACGTTAAACAAAATTTCGGATGGAATGACACTACACAAACACTAGAGCAGAGCTTTGTCGAGTGCGATGTCCATTGCGTGCGGTATAGACAGAGCTCTAAGCGAATTCCTCAAAGTCAGAGATGACGAGGTGGATGGAGTGCAGGAAGCATGGAAGATGTGGCCGCAAGATTAGCCATTGCTACTCTGAGTCTTCGCAGCAAAGATGGCCCACCGAGGCGACAATGGTCAAACACGACAATGGTCAAACACACCAAGGTGTGTGCGGAGAAGACAAGCATGTTGTGGCTGTGCTCGATCCGTGAGTCCGATCAGACGGTCTTTGCTTCCAACCTCCACCACAGTGCGAACTTTCTGCCTTTCTGTCGGGCAACATGGGGCTATTCTGCTTGGAACAATTGGTGGGTTCAATTTGGATCCTCCTGCGGCTGTTCTCCGATGTTCTTCGGCTGTGGCGCGTTCTGCCACCTATCCTGCCCTGTCATCGCCGTCACTCTACCGTTGCTCCTCGACATCGCCACTCCTTTTTGCTCTTTTTACCGCTTCCCTTGGGCTCTCTTCCGGGCACTCAACGCCTTTCCGGCAAGCAAAATTGTAGGCAAACCACAATAACGGGCAACCGCGCTCGGCCCAACACTAGATACACGCCTTCGAGCTTTCCTTGACGTAGGTGAATTTTTTTCCCCTTGCAATCCAAGTATAATGCAATCAAGTCATTCTGCTGACGCGCTTTCTACAGATGAATCCAGCAATTTTAAATCTTTCACTGGACAACCACGCTCACGATACACAATACCTCACCACAGACAAACATCAGCTGCACATGATACTTCCAGTTTCAGTTGGTCCAAAACTACACCCGATTTCTCCAATATTGGTAGCTCTTATATTGTGGCCGGAACATGAGATATCAGGAACATCTTCAGGCCCACCAATACAATCAATTTGGCGGAGTGAAGGTCCCTGTGTTTTCAATGCTCACCCGCTCCACTCACCGACGCAAAGCAACGACTCGGGTACGACACGACAAGGCCTCGGAATCGGCGTCGATGTGATTCGCCCACGCCGTGCTCGTAATCGCCGACTCTACAGCACGTACCACCGCCCCCTTGGTGTCGCTTTGCCGGGTTCTCTGCGCGCACTCCTTCAGCATGACGCAGATGCAGCGAACCAACGGTGCGCCCACATGCAGATGTTCTTTCGCCAGCTAACTATAGCTATTCCGGGCACCAGCTCGACACTCATTATCAAAAATTCATGTTCTCCAAAAATTGTTCCCGCAATGGTGCGGGAATGCACCACCACCTGAAACAAAACCTCATCAAAAATTTCTTCAAAAACCGTTCCCGCAATGATGCGGGAACGCACCGCCACCCGAACAAAACCCTTTCCCAAAACTGTTCCCGCATCGTTGTGATGAGGTGTTTTTTTGGGTGGCGGTGTATTCTCGCATTGTTGCGGGAATGGTTTTTGGAGAACATGATTTTTCATAATGAGTGTCAAGCTGGCACCCAAAATAGCTATAGGATGGGCCAAATGAACAAGGAGACCTCAGAGGCTGCCGAGAAACGAGAGAAACAATGAGAGGAGTTACCGCTCCGCTAAACCAACCGCTGTGGGGTCTACCCCAACCGCCATGACCTGCCCGAATGCTCGAACGACATCCCCAGAGGAGCGGCCTGTTGCCCGAATTCTCAACAGGGTGTTCGGCCAAAATGGAGGGTGTTTTGCCCGAATCCCAAACGGGTATCCAGGGGATTGTGCCGGGTCCTGACGTAACAGACTGTTATATCTCCGGAAGAAGTATAACTCCGAGTGAAAGACGTAACAGACTGTTATATCTCCGGTAGAAGTATAACTCCGAGCGTAAGACGTAACAGACTGCTATATCTCCGGAAGAAGTATAACTCCGAGCGAAAGACGTAACAGACCATGATATCTCCGGAAGAAGTATAACTCCGAGCGAAAGACGTAACAGACTGTTATATCTCCAGAAGAAGTAGACACACCGAAAAGAGCAATATCTCGGATAGGTCTGAAAGTGGACTCGAAAGTATTAGTTTCAGGTGCAAAATCAGATAGAGCCGAAACGTGTCATTTCGGATGGATGGAAAGACCCAAAAGTGCCAAATTCAATTGTTTACTTTCAGCTCATTACAACACTTAATTCTTTGCTTTCAGCTCATTACATCCCCTTAATTGTTTGCTTTCCGGTCATTACAACACTTAATTATTTGTTTTCAGCTCATTACAAAACACCGGCTGAAATGTATACTTTCAGCGGCCCTTTCGTAATGAGCTGAAAGGTGTCATTTCGGGCAATTACGAGAGCATATTGGCAAATGATGTTTTTTTTTTTTTTTCTTGTACAAGTCGGTGGCGAGTCTCATTGTGGAGTCATTATGTGGAGTAGCTTTAAGATCAAACGGGTGTTTTTGGCTCCACTTTCGTTAGAGGGACATTTCCCGCAGGTTTGGACTAGGTGGAGCCGCGTTTTTTTGTCGATTTATGTTTTTCAATGTTTGCCAATATGCTCTAATTAATACTTTCAAGTTGCTCAAAAGCGTGGTACAAAGAGCAACTTTCCGGCAATCTGAAAGTGCGTCCACAATGGACAATTAAACCTCGTATTTAATAAGCGGGAGAGTTTGCTTTTTTAGGTCTGTGTTATATCTCCGGAAGAAACACATTGTCCTCGAGATTGTGGCATATCAACCAGTTCTTGCTCTCGCTCATGCCACCGTCGACGCTGGGGCATGCTGCGTCAGACTTGAGGCTTCTCATCATCCCCCGGCGGCAAAGACCGCAGAAGTCCTCGCCATAGTCTCGTAGACCTAAGACAACATGCAGCGGTGAGCACGACACTTAGTACGCGCCCGAAGATCATCAGATTCATCGCCAGAACTTGAAGGCGACGATTCGGATTCCGATCGGAGTCCCAGGAGCGCCTTTGCCTGCGCCACCTATAGCCTGAGGCTCCGTAGCTCCGCTCGAGTGGCACGGGTTGGGTACCCGTGCCAAGGCTGCGGGTTTTGGGAGGTCGAAATCATGGAATCTTTTTTGTGGTGTTTTAGGCTGAGTCTCGGACCATAGACAGGAATCTTCCGCTTGTTACTGATCGTCTTCTTGACCCCTTTGTCTTCCGTCGTTCTAACCACGCTCAGCAGTTATATACGCCCTCTCAGAAGCTGAGGCGCCACTGGCAGATCCTTCTGTCTTTCGGGTTTTCCTAGTCTCGGCAACATGGCTTTCACTCTCAACTCGCGCAACATCCGCCTCGTCGGCTCCAGACTCGCCGCAGACGTCGAGGCTCCCAATGGCACCTCCTGGAATCCCTACGAGCTCGACCTCAATCCCTATCTTGAGAATCTCTACGGCAAATTCGACACCCTGGCGCAATATGGGAATTTTTACGGCAGCTCGCGCAACCTGCGGGTCGATAACCAGGGCCTCCTCACCGCTGAACTAAACGACGGCGCAGGCGGTTGGAACGTGGCATCCATCGACCTTAAAGTCTTCGTCGGAGTTTCCGGCGGTGTTTTGTTGTTCAGACGACTGTAAGTGTTTTCTCTGTCGTTTCATCTCTGACTTTCTTTCCTTCCTTGTAGCGTGGAGTAAGTTCCGTTATGATATTTGTTGTCATCTCGCTAATAGTTGTGTGCAGACATCAGGCCATCGATACCAGCGCAACAGCCGTCAGCCTCACCGGCTCTGTCTTCTCGGCCTTCCTAATGGGCTCCGACGGGCTCATGCACTACCAAGAGGTCAACCTCAACGACCACTACGCCAACATCGACGGATTCTTCCGTTCCAACCCTGGCGACAGCGGCTTCTACAACAGCGCGCGCAACGTCCACCTCGGCGAGGGCGGCCAGTCATTCATCTTGAAGGCGGAGCTGCGAGTTGGATCGGGTTGGATCGGGTTGGCGTACCACTGAGGTCAATCTTGCTGAGGATATTGTCAACAATTACTCGAAACTCTTGTTTGTCGGTCGGTACACCCCGCCACCCAGCTTCTGGGAAAAGTTCCTCCAGGCGTTCGAGGGCTGGCCCCTTGTTGGTTTTGTCGTCGCTGGAATTTATGCTCTGATGGGCAATATGGTAATTTAACCTCTTTCTGTCGCTGTATCTGCTCACGCAAATGACACTAGGAAGCTGCCCAACGCGCCGTCTCCCTGTCGGCCAACTCCACAATCGTCATGATGGGGGTCACAATCGGCGGCCTACTCGGCGGACCCTGGGGTGCTGCGATTGGTGCCGCCGTTACGACCCCCATCGGCATCTTCCTCGAGACCTCGCTCTCCCCCATACAGCAGACGGCCACTATCGAGCGCTATATCTTTGAGACTCTGCGCAACACCATCTCTGCAGCCATTGGCGCCGGCGCACTCAAGACCTGGCTCGACAAACTCGCCTCGCGGGCAATGACCACCATGTTCTCTGAGGTTAATCGCGGCTTTGGGGGAAAAATCTCAAGCGAGGTGGTCGACGGGATGAGCACGGCAATCTCTTCCTCGTTTGAAAAGTGTGTAGGATGTTTCGCGGCATTTAGTTGTGGACGAGGAAATGACCAAAATTTAGGATCGTCAACGCGATTTATAGCGGAGTGTTCCCTCCTGAGTGGCATGCAGTCGACGCGATGGTCACGGACTTGATTGCGGTCAGCATATTACCGTCATGCATGGCCGAAGGTTTCGCTGATACTCGTAACTTTCCCCAGGCCCGCAAAATCCAAGGCTTTGTGTTGAGCATGTTGCAACCCCTCGACGAGTACAAACCGTCTCCGGATTTGTTTAAGGTGAGCACCTGGCCTTCAACCTCACTGAATGGTTGACCAGTATTTTTCAGGCTAGCAAGTTCAAGGCAATCACACCGGAGAAATGAGGAATAAACGGAGGCTGAGCGCAAGAAATTGGAGTCAGGGATGATGTTGCCTGCTTGCTCAAAAGAAAAAAACATAAACCCACAAAAAAAGGGCTAGTACCTCTGTAATACTACTTGAATCCTTTGGATTGCGTTGAGAATTGGGGTGTGCGTGTAGAATGTGCGGGAGTGGATTTGAGGCACTGCTTGGGTGGGATAGCATCACCGGGGCTGAGTTCACCCGATTTCGACAAGCTGCTCTCGGCGTTGGGGCTATGAATTCTTTGAGTTGTTATTTGACGGGGTCTGTCCTTGCATTATATAAAAGGCCAGAGAGTCTGGCCGTAAACTGGATGGCACCGGGTGAATCTTAGGCAGAATGGGTTGAGATTCGGAGGGCGGGTTGGGGAGGTTAGTATGTGCCTGCTTGCCCGAGATCGGGCCGGTGCGGGTCGTGGTTCCATCCAAATAAGTGTGTGAGCTGTCTTTTTCCGTTCGGACCAGAACTAGTGGCTATGTCCTGGCTCAGCTGCCGGTGGCTCCAGCAATTTTTTAAAAAAATTTGGAAAATGAAAAGTGAAAGAGAAAAAAAAGTACCTGTCTGATGTGACATTCGTTATTATCTCAGGCTACGTCGTTGCTAGGTGCGCTGAGAAATATTGTTGGAAGGCGGCGGGGATTAGCGTTTATTGAGTGGCACTGGGTGGGGGAGAAGAGGCGAGCAACTAATCGCCCATCGATCAAATGATGTCAGCTTGATTAGACATCCGCTCCTCTTCCTTCCTTACCGCCACAAGATGAAAATCTCTCTGTGTCGCATCTCCCGCAAGTAATGGAAATTCTACGTTGCAAACGTTCAGTAACCCCGTCGTCGAGCTCACTTTAAATTTCGCTCAGGTGAATTGTAGTCAAATCGAATTTTTGGCGCCAATCGACCCTCCACACCATATGTCTGAACAACACTAAACCTCCAATTGACACGGGGGCTGGATTTAGTTGGGATGGGCACACTTCCATTTCGCAACCTTCTTCGCTGTTACATAAATAACGCGCTGAATGTTGGTCCTCTTGCCCGCTGATGACGTCGAACTCAGCTTATTCGCCAATGCGTGCAGGAACCGAGCGTGTATGTTGTCGTCATATTTTACTTGGTTCTGCTCCTCGCCCTTGTTTTCCATACCTTTTACCCGAAGCTCGTTATCGGGTCGCAATTCTGGTGGGACGCGGAGATGCTACACGTTGTAACACGAACGTCCTTGCGGCTGCCCTGTACCGCAGCGCGATAACACAGTTCGTTCTTTTTTTGCTGTTTTTGTGCTGTTCCATTTCTTTCCCGGGTTGTTGGCTGATTGCGTGCGGTGCCAGGATTAATATTGTGCTTTTAAACTCCCGGTTGCCGTTCTTTTGATCCTCATCTCGGGGTTCTGAACATTGTCCGTGTGTGGGGCTTCCTATGTGTCCGTACGTCTTTCAAGTCACTGCGATTCCATCTTCAAAGACAGGTCCCTAGTCCGGACACGGAAATAAATGCGAGACGTCCGCTCCCCTCCAGACTGTATTCATTCATACGCTGGTTTGATTCAGGCATTAAGCACGTGGTGTGCAGCACACCGCGCATGTGGGTCCAAATTAATGCGGGGTTCGACTTCCCGCGCCGGAATTGTTAAGTACGATCATCCTCTTTTTTCTTTCTCGCAACTCAAACAAGCTCTAACGTTGATCTATATACTTGATATACAAGCTCAGCGTTGCGACACGATATAAAGCCGATTTTTTTTTGCTCTTGGATCAAACGGCAAAGTAAAATGTGCGCTGCACTCGCTGTCGCAAGCGTTGCGACACGGCACAAAGCCGAGAAGATTTTGATCTTGGATGAAATGTCTGCAAGTGCGTACTACCAGTAAAGTGTGCGCTGCATTCACTGTCGCACGCGTTGTGACACGATACAAAGCCGAGAAAATTTTGATCTTGGATGAAATGTCTGCAAGTGTGTACTGTCAATTTGAATGAAATTGCAGTATTCAAAATCAACTGCAGATGGAGATGTCAACTTCCCCCACGCAATACACTCACACAGTACAGTTAACCCTGAAGACGAATAAAAAACCGGTCAGCATCGACAAAAAAGGGACGCGGTTATATGTAAACCACTCACTCACTAGTGAATCGTCAGGAGAATGAAGCTCAAGAACTCGCAACTGGTGTGGCGTCGTGCACAAAGGGAAGCATGGAGTAGGATAATAAGGCCAGCAGTCCTTGGTTTGACTCCCAGCCACCACTTATCAACGACACGTATCAACATTTTTATCCATCATTCTATACACATGTCAGTTCAGCCCGCCTATCCAGCTCTCTATCTTGAAGCACAGCACTCTCACAATTGTTTCTTTACAACTTGTTTCAATTCGATTTCATACGCACGCCCATCATGTCTCGATGAATGTACCGGCGGTGGTTCCTCCCTCATTCGACCTCACACGCACTCAACAGGCTACCCCTTCCCCGTGCCATCTCAGTCACCGCCAGGAATTATGAGGAGCAGGAAAAGTTTGTGGTGTACCGGACATCGCGTGCTTGTGGGATATGTTTGCTCATGCAGTCGGCAGTCTGGTGTTCGACTCCTCGGGTCCGAATGTCGGAGTCCAGGCCGTGTTTTTCTCTTAACAACATCCAAGCCATATTTATACTTAAAACAAAGGTCAACGAAATCCGAGTCGAGTACTTGAAATATAAAAACTGAACCTGAGCAGAGTCTGACTTGGCTCGCATATTCTAGTGCTCTGTGTACAAAATAACAAAAAATCAATACACGGTAGGACGGGCTTGCATAACACAAGAAATATCACTCCTACACATATTCTGGAGGAGGCTGCTCTGACATCCCCATGCCCCACGAATCAGCGTTCGCCTCCAGCGCATGTATCCGGGTCACCAACATATTGATCTGCTCCCGTGCGTCCTGCAGTTGGGCGGCCAGATCTGGTGACGCTCTTCCCCTCGCCGCCACACCACGGGGCCCCGTGTCTCCCCCGGAAGATACGCTCTTCGTGAATGCCAATCGCAGAATTCTACTTTGAGCATACCCGCGTGTCGACCCCGCAGAAGGTACAGTAATTCGTTCCAGTTCCACCATCTTCTCCTGGGCATTTAACAGCTCACTTTCAAGCTGCTCTCGGGTGATACTTCCGGCGCTGACGCTGCCCTCCTGCAATGGGTTGGCGACATTAGGAATTCGATTTGTAGGAAAGTGAACCATGGAAAATGGCGAGATGGTGTTGCTTAGCGTTCGCTGTTCCCTTGTACGCAGGAGGCCCCGTCGTCGTCGTCTGACCCACAGGGTAAATATTAGGATAATGATGAACAAGATGGCCAGGGTGACGGAGATGCCAGCGATCACACTGGCGGATATGCCTTTCCTACAAAAAACAGACACCAATGATTGTCCATCAGCACCGAAGCCTCCAATTTCGGAGGTGCTAACCTTGTTGTAAACTGCGAGGCCCCCGGGCGCGCAGTGCCACTCGGATCGGGTGTAGGCCACGTTTATATAATGACCGTTACCAAGGCGAGTTACATACGTGCGGGACCTGGATGTCTGTCCAGGACCAGTGGTTGTCTCCGTAGAACTTGGTGAAGATGACAATATACTGCTGCAACCGCACCCGGAGTCAGATGCGCATGGGGAGACTCGATACAGCCATACCTGCTTCCTGGGGCAGTCGGCGGCGGTTGACCAGGCCGGGTACGGCTGGGGAACGCATGTGACACGATTTCTGAAACAATGTGAATGGGAAACGCACGTTGTCGACACTGATCTGCTTGTATGTGTGGCCGCTTTTTCGGAATCCGAAAGGGCCTCCGGACACAGCTGGTTGGATCCAGACGAGAAGCCGCCATTCTACATACGACCACGGACTCGTCAGCCGATCGTTTGTACGCATTTTTTACCCCGGAGGACGCACATTAGCAAAATACTCGCACTCTCCGGCAACAGGATAATTGCAGAAGAGGGATTCACCCAGGGTGTCGATGGTGGAATTAAGGAGGGCTGTCCCCGCGTTATCCACCGGAGCACAGGCAGCAGTGGAGGAGGCTTCGAGGTCAGGACACAGCTTGTCGGATCCAGAAGAGAAGAATCCATCCTACATACGACCACAATCATGTCAGTCACCCGTAGATACGCATTCGCCTAGCCCAGAAGACGCACATTAGCAAAATACTTGCAATCTCCGGCAACAGGATAATTGCAGAAGAGGAATTCACCCAGGGCATCAATGGTGGAATTGAGCAGCGCTGTCCCCGCGTTGTCGACTGGAGCACAGACAGTGCTGTCTCGACTTGGTGACCTCGTGGAGGACGAGGACATAATTTTGTCCCACGTGCTGGAGAAAATGATACACAGTCGACGCGTGTACAGATGAAGCAGACTGACGTGAAGCCGAGTACCCCAGGGGAAGAGTGAAGAAGGATAACGATGATGACGTCTCCGGGACAGATGAATGGAACGCCCGGGTCGAGTGCCCGCGACGCGGAAGCCAGGTGGGGTAGAGACGCAGAGGCGTCCACCCTTTCCATGCAGCGAAATGCGGCATGGTTTTAATCTTGACAGTTCTATGATCGGGATGATATCACCAGCTGAAGTTCGTCTCCATGAGGCGACTGTATTGCCGATACCTCTGCGGGCTGATGGGGAGGTAGAAGGGCGGAGCGGGGAGAGGGTTTAACCCTCTGAACGGGAGGGCGATCGGGGTCCACAGCCACGCCCCCATCGCTGGAATATGAGGGCGACGCGGCAGCGGAGACGGAGATGGAGGCTACCCGCGCCTGCGCGGACGTCGGTGTGGGCGGTGGCGTCTGCGCAGCGTAAGATTGTCAGCATCGGCAAGACGCCCAGGGCTAGGAAATAATAAAAGGAGAATAGAAGAAGGGGAGAAGACGGAGACCCGACTCAAAGTGGATCACGCCGGCCGAAGACGGGGACCGGAAAACGAGCAAGAAATGCGAGGTAACAAACATCCATGCACCTTCGAGTGCATCCGTCCCGCTCTGAGTCCCTCCCGCCACCGGAGGAGAGAAACATAGACGTAACGAGGAAGCAGAAAAAAAAAAAGAGGGAAAGCAAACGGAAACGCACCCGATTCCCAATCGTAATCGTTCCCGCGGCCACTGCTCGGAGAGCGTCATCCCCCGTCGTGCGGGTAGTGGGCGCTGTGCACTAGGGTGGCAGCGAGCGGGGAACTGGTCGCGTTCGTTACACGACGTTGCGCGAACGGTATGCGAGCGTCGATGCAAACGTAGCAGGCGATGAGACGCGGCAGTTGTACACTTGGTGGGCGAGCAATCACCATTTTCCTTACGATGCTGAGCATCTCGCGTCAGGCTCTGCAAAGCAGCGACGCAGAGGGCTGGTGCGGGCATCCCTGCTCGAAGCCGTCCGATCTCCATGCAGCATCCAAGAGATTATTGGTGCTTGTGGTGAAGGCGTTACGTTGTGAAATTGTGAAACGGTTATCGGTGCGAGCGAGCAGATCTTGGCACGTCGACGAGGTGGAGGTTAAGACGAGGGTGCTGTGGCAGTGCCCGGAAACGACCGGACCGCCTGCTCCGTTTCCTCCTTTCCACCATCATATCGTTCGTCTCAAAGTCTGCAAGTTTCCGGCGTGCTAGTGGTCCGCTGCTGGCAATCCCCGCTTCTCCCTTCCATTTGACGGACGCCTCGATCGCACTTACTACATAGTTTTTTTGGGTCGTCATCTAGGAGCCTGCGTCGACTATTTCTGACCCGGTGACACCGCTCCTTCGATCTCGGTATGTATGGATTGTCTTGCAACTTGCCTTAGATTCTCGGTGAATATATGAATCTCACCTTGAATCCTGGATGCTCCTTCTGCGCACGCGATAAGTACTTGGTTCAATGAATCTCTGGGGAACCTCTTGAAAATTTGGGATCTATTTCTGGGTCGTGGTGGGGATAATCGTTTGCACCATTTTGGGTCTTACATCTTCCCTCGATCTTCCCAGCCAAGTAGTTGTGCCTTCCAGCAACCTTCGATCTCTCTTTTTGGTGCCAACATTTAGACTTCCCTGCAGAAATGGCGGCGTCCTGAACCTTCTCGGGATCTGCTTCACATCAACTGGGGCCTCAATCCTGTCTCAGTCCCTCAAAGATTTGGAGATCTCTTCGTAGTTCCCCAACATAGCTCGAGTTTTCTCGGTCAATCGGTTTCTCGGTCAATCGGTTTCCTTGGCCAGATATCATTTGAGGTACTGACTCAATGCGTTCCTCGGCGGGACAATTTGATTTCATTATTTAAGCCTCCAGCTGCCACCGTTGTATACACAACGCTATTTCGTTTCGGATTGAACTCAAGCCCAGTTCATCTGACGTCTTGCAGTTCTGAGTTAATCTGCGGCACCGTCTCGCTAATCCTCGAGCCTAAGGTCCGACTTCAGCAACAGAGGTTCTAGTTCTGGCCTCGTTTATTGGGGTGTATTTCTAGGTTCGTTCTGCTTTTGATTCAGTGAATGTACATCCATCTGCATCCATTACGCTCCCGCGCGAGCACTGAACCGTCCATTTCACCATTGATTATGCACTTGAAATCGGATTCATTCATCTAACGTCCGACCCGAGATAAGTTTCCCTCTTCAAATTCTAACACTTCCATTTTGGAGAGTGGCGCTATTTTACATGACGAGATAAATAGTACATAACTGGTGGGCAGGGATGCGGGACCAAGTCCTTGGTGGTGATATATGTATCTCTGTGTAACACGAATCTGAGCATGCAATGAAATCCTTGTGCACCGTTTGATGAACAATTATTAGCAGCGTGTTTCCAGCAGACCATTCAATTAATGTCTCTGGGAGTTAATCCGTGAAGAGATTACTATTAATACCAGAGGTCCGACCGTCGAGTACCAATACTCGATTAATCAATTGTAAATGGCACACAAAATTGAATCTGTAATATCCAACAACGAGCACGCTCAAGAACACAGATGAGCAAAGACAAAAAAACCTTTGTGGACGTTGTCAAATGCGACCCATGAAGGACCAGCATTGCTTCGGGTTAACTGTGCCAATGGATTTTCATAGAGGACTTTATTTGACAGGGTCCGTGTATCCAACACTCAAGTCGAACCATGATATCCTGAAAGCTTTGAAAATCCATTATGGTGGGAACCTACACAGATATAGCTATACTACAGTCACTGTGGCGTCATACATACCCACGTCCGTTGACCAGCAGCGTTCCATTTCTCCGGTCCAAGACACACGGAACCGATTGATTCTAAACCGAGGATCTTGAAATCGTCCAATAAGGTCTTTCGAGTGCTCGGATATCTTCTGGATTAATTGCTCGGACCTTGAAGGCAGGATGATTCTTGCTTCGAGCAGCTGGATTTGTATCACCCCTGCCATATTCCCTGGAGTGCATATGGCCGAGTATATGTCCACCCTGTCAGATGCCAAGCTTCGGACTACCACGACTGGGTCATCGAGGGGGTTATATATGGTGGTGAGGAGATACAGGTTCCTCTTATTGTTCGAGAGAGCGGTGGCATAGAAGTTCTGTATAGCAGTATCTGGTCCGATGCATTGTGCCCCTGGACGCATGTATACGCGCATCTGGCGCAGAAATTCGCGATCTCGCACGCTGCTGAATGCCTGATGAGCATCCACAATCTGCGCCTCGTATGGCAATTGCGTGGTCATCTGGCGCGCGACCTTCCTGCGGAGTTCCAATATCAACCAAGTACCTTTATCGAATTTTCTGTTACATCCCCAGAGGATGATACGAAGCACAGCGAGGAACGCCTCTAGGGCAAGCCAGATGAATGTTTCGCGCGTAGAACTGTCCTGCACTAGGTTGAAACAGCCGATGTATCCCGCGGCTGTGGCGACACTGCCTATGCACAAAGATCCAAGATAAAACCTAAAATAGTTGTCTTCATCGTAGCATAGGCAGGAGGAATATCCACCAGGTTCGCGGTACATGGATTCGAAGGACAGCCATCTGGAGTGCCGCAGGATACGTTTGATCCTGATCTGCAGTACAAATAGCACTGATACAGAGCACATTACTGAGTCGAGCGCACGAATGACTGGATAAAACCAAGTAGGAAAAGCGGCGCGTCGGGTGACTATGATGGGAATATAAGGCACTAGTGCCAGGCAACCAAATGGAAGAGAGATCGCAAGCAAACGCCGATTCCAGGAGGTGTAGATATGTCTGATGCCCATTGCGGTGTTGTCGATGTCGTGCTCAGTGAGAAATGCACTGAACCGACATTCCACGCCATATTGAAAGTCCTCGAGCTCTTGGTTATTATGCGCCGCGCCGATCATCGCGGCTGCAGAACCTTGCAACTCAAATCCCGCATTTCGCAGGAGTTGAGCGCCATTGAATGGCCAAGTGATGCTGGCAACGAAGATGGAGAGAGCGGCCTTTACGATTCCCAGGCATCCGAATATAGAGAGGGGCGCGGCTGCGGCATACAGGAAGCCCTTCTCGAGGGCCCCACCGATATGCTTTTCACATTGATCTGTCCCGAAGATAGGCAGGAAAGCAGAGATATCCTGAATGCCAGTGGTCAATGTCAGTCCTAGGCTCATGGCACTGTGAATGCGTTGATTTCCTTTAAGACTATAGGAGGGGAGACACAGACGTACCTGAACGCAAGTGGAGAGGAAGAAAGCGCGGAAGAGAAGTAGGTGTGCTGTTGCACAGCCCTTTATAGCAGCATTTTGACAAGGACCGCCGACCTGATAAGCGGTGGCCTGTTGCGACACCCAAGATGAACAGAGAGTCTGAGCCCTCGACATGGCAGTACCGCTTCCACTTAGCGACAACCGAAGCATCATCCAGGCGCGTGATGTAACATTTTGATGTTGATGCCAAGTTGAGCTCGAAGTCTCGACGTCGCCATCAACGACGACGTTATTCGTGCGGAAGATTCTCAACTGTCGTTGACGTTGACGTGCCAGCCTCATCGATGGCGAATCCCAACGTATATAATTTTTTTGACGAGTCGTAACACCGGTGTGGGGGATAGGTGCACAAGCACACCGGAGACAGCAAACTTTCAACCTAGGTCAAAAGAGTAACTGATATTAGTTGTTTCAGTAGACGGAAAAAAAAAGGTTTTACTTGCTGTTTTGATGTAATACAAAAGCAACCCCGAAAGAGCAACTGGCAAACACCCTTTTGGGCGTGAATTTTACTCTTAGTTTGAACAAAGTACGAAAGGACTGCCGAGAGGTGGACTCTCAGGAGCCCAGTCAGAGAGAAAGAAACATTGTGTTCTTGAAACTGCTGAAAGTCGTGCCGATACAATTTGTTTCGGCGGTGCCTTCAGCTGTCTTGAAACAAAGACTTTTGTCTTTTATGAAAGCGTTGCTGAAACGTTTTGTTCAGGAGCCAAATTAGGTTAGAAAGAAACAAAGTGTATTGAGTCCTGCTGAAAGCCGCGCCGAAACGACTTGTTTCAGCAGTGCTTTCAGCGGGCTTAGGAACAAAGACTTTCAGCAACTTTGGAAAGCGTTGCTGAAACAAGGTGTTTCAGCATTACCCTGGGGTGCACCCTAAGGTACACCCCCGGGTGCACCGCAGGTGCACCCCCGGGGTCGTTGAGCGAGCCTCAGCAATAAAGTCATATATAAAATATTATATTTGTATTTCGAAAGTGTTGATGTACGTGGCAAGGATACGACTCGCTCCATCGCGCGGATGAAGCGTTCTCCGCTCCCCATCTCCCCCACCGAGGCCAGAACAAACATAGACCTAGTCGCGAAGATACCGACCGCGCGCGGGTCGGACGGGGGGCGAGAACGGCGTGCTGTATCCCACAGCACTCGTCACCGGCGCAGTCGCCGCTGCGCGCGCCGCGCCGAGCGCCCGCGATGTTGACGTTGTCGCCCTCGGGGACGACGAAGGCCGGGAGACAATATTCCTCTTGAACACATCGATCTTGTTCAGGAACAGGATCACGCTCGTGCGGAGGAACCAGAGCGAGTTGATGACAAATTCGAAGAGGTAGAGGGGCCCGCGCATGCGGTTCTGGGGGGCTAAGTCAGCAACGTTGGCAAGGTGAATATGGATAGGGGATGGCGGAGTGCACAAGGCGAAAGGAGGGATCGAGGAGGAAGAAGATGAGGAGGGAGAAGAGGGATGAGAGAAAGAGGCGCCGCAATGAACCGCACAGCACGCCGAAGCGACGCGTCTGGCGGCACTGCATCTGCGTCTTCTCCTCCTCCGTCGTTGACGTCGCCATCCTCCAATACAACCCCGCCCCAAGACACCGGCGCACGCACACTCTGACCCGCCAGTCATGCACGTGGACCAACCCCGCTGGCGGCCCCAGGGCAGGCGCGGAAAGCCCCCTCCCCGAGCCTCTCTTTTGGGAAGAGGGAAGAGGTAGGCATAGCGGGTAGCACGCACCCGCAATGCATCCGTCCCACGGAGCCCACGAGCGGGCGTGCCGTAGACGGTTCCTTCACAAGAAGGGGAAAACAGGAGCGGGGGGCACGTCCAAAAGATGGATGGGAAAGCTCCGCCCAAGATCCGAAGTAGAATTTAAAGAACGAGTCAAAACACTTACATCAAACCCCCCATCCAAAACCGTGTCTCGATGATCGCGGTGCTCTTCGCACGGGCGCGGAGGACGTCCTCCTCAGAGGGGACGTATGTCGGCGCGGCGTTGCGGCGGATGGCAGAGAAGAAGCTGTAAGGTGTGGTTAGCAAGAAGAGGAGATGGGAGAAGATAGAAGGTGGAGGTGGGAGGGCAGAGAGGGAGGGGAAGGGGAGAGCAGGACGAAGGGAAGGAGGGAGACGAGGGAAGAAGGGGAAGGGATAGCGAGGGGACGGAGGGGACGGGGAGGACAGGGTATAAGAGGCCCGCGAGCTCCCCGAAAGATAGAATAGAGTCGAAAATACTTACTACCCCGCACTATCCATAAGATGAAAGTCGGCCGGGTGCTCGTCCACCAGCTTCTCCACCGCCGGCGCGCGCGCGACGTGCCAGATAGCGTCCGCAAGCGCCGGCGTCAGCACTGCATGCGTCTGTGCCAGCACGGCAGCAGCGGGCGTGACCCCTCCGCCATTCCTGGGCGGGCAGACAAGCACCCCGTGGGGATACCCCGCGCTCCCGCCCGCGGGCGGCGGCGGGGAGGTGGGAGATCCTTGCGGGCGTGGACGTTGGTGGTGGTGATGGTGATGGCAGGGAGAAGACGGCGGGTCACGCTGTCACACAACCCGCCTCGGCGCCCTGCAGCCTCAATTCGTTCTTGGGGAGCGTCAAACCAGTACCCAAGGATTCGGACAACGTCCCTCCATGATCGGTGGCGTCCCAGGCGCCGGCGTTGCTTCCAATCCCATTTACCCGACACATTGTATTTTCGACATCCAGCGCCGCCGTGCGCTCGAAGCACTTATCCTGGAGCTTGGATTCGGGTCTGATTCGGGGCCGGATTAACCAACGCCGTGCTGCAATCCTTTCGTTCTTCAGGAGCGTCGAACCGCTGCCCAAGAACACCGGACACCTCCTCCACCATCCGCTGTCCTCGAGAACGCGCTCATCGTCAGTCCCGACACCGACGTCATACACTCGGGGGTCGACCCTCCCGCACCCAAACACGAAGAATTGACAGATTTTGGACCTCGGTGAGTCCTTGTTCGTTGCCTCTGCTCCCTGCTGACTTGAGCAGATGCCGACCATCCGCGCCGCCGCCCTTGAGCGCGAGATCGACGACCTCCTCACGAATTGAAAGCGCTACCTCGAGCGCGCAGGCTGGACATATTTGCTCGAGCGCCAAGGGCCCAAGGGCCGGGTGGAAGTTAAAATCGGCAAAGCGGACGATGTGCACAAGCGCCTACCCGCCTATACCAAGTGCGGCGGGATTCGTGCCGTGTGCGCCTGGTACACGCGTTTCCCGAAAAAAATCGGTGAGCTTTCCTGAGCTTTGCGACGCGCTGGTGACAGGCCCTGCAGAGCGCCTCATCCATCTGAAATTGCGCAAGCGGGGCGCATGGCTTGGACGTCATCCTTGTCGCGGGCGCTGTCGGCGCAATCACCAAGAATGGTTCCGGCTTTCGAGGGCGGGAGGGTTGAAGAGGGTGAAGCAATTGGTGGAGCGGTGTTTGGTGCGAGGGGATAAATTGGGCAAATGTGTGCAGCTGACTTCAAATGCTGAATGTAATCTTACGCGACTTTGCGGGTTTGCTAATGTATATGTGAATGTAGATTTATTGTATTATATTACATCGTCCTGCAATATTTGATCAGCGCAACGAAGGCGACAGGGTCAAAAAAAACCATACCCTGATTATATTTGCAAGGCGATAAACTATGAAGCAGATGCAACACAGCGCGCGGGAGCCTTGGGCGGGACCTGAATAAGAAAATGGCGAGAAACGCGCCGCCCGAGGGTCAAAAAATGTTGGGGCGGGTGGGAGCCTGCAAGGGCGGACCAGAGTCTTTATACCGATGTAATGCACTGCGCCCGGGAGCCTTGGGTGGCTGTGAGAAGAGTTGGTGGAGCTAGGAGAGAAAATCGTCAGAAATATGCCGACATAGCGACCCCGAGAAATAGAGCAGGGGAGGACTTGGTACAACTTACCAGAAGCTTGGTATAAGTGTAATCCACTGCGCCCGGGAGCCTTGGGCGGCTGTGAGAAGAGTTGGTGGAGCTGGATAGGGAAATGGTCAGAAATATGCCGACATAGCGACCCCGAGAAATGGAGCAGGGGAGGACTTGGTACAACTTACCAAAAGCTTGATATAAGTGTAATCCACTGCGCCCGGGAGCCTTGGGCGGCTGTGAGAAGAGTTGGTGGAGCTGTAAGGGAAAATCGTCAGAAATATACGACATAGCGACCCCGAGAAATGGAGCAGCTGAGGACTTGCGAAGACTTACAAAAAGCTTGAGATAGCTGTAATGCACTGCGCCCGGGAGCCTTGGGCGGTTGCGATGAAAGTCGGAGGAGTCGGGTAGGAAAATGCCCAAAATACCCCAGGAGCGGGTCGCGAGGTCAGACTCGTTCTACAGGGCGGCACTGTCCACAGGGAGCAGCGAATCCATCCCGCCAAGGCCCCCTGGGCCCCCTGGGGAAGTCGTGACTACGATAGACGCACGCTCTCGAAGGGTCGGGGGTAATTTTGAAGCTCATCGACCTGCAAGGAGCGGAGAGCCGCATCGACGCGGGGTCTGCAACAGCGTGTTGTGGGTGGCGTCCAGTGCATCAGACAAGCGGAAATCGTGAGGGAAAAGGCGTTGAGGGCCGGGGGTATTTTTTGGAAATGACCTTCGGAGCGGCGCAGCAGGCAAGCAGCACTTCATACCTCAGCCCCACCCTGCTCCAATGTGAGAGTTGGATGGGACGAGAGATTGAAATGCCACCGCCTGCACTCGGGCAGTGAAGAGACGCAAGCAGGAAGGAGGAAGGAAGGAGGGACGCGTAACGCGCAGCACAATTCCATGAGTCCCGTGGGTCAAAAAAGCGATTGAGAACCGCGCAGAGTGATTTACACTCGGAGCAGGTCAAATCGAATGAGGGTCAGAGGTTTGAGGTGAGATCTGGTGATTCCGCTGAGCGCACGGACCAGCCAGGTGTTGGAGAAACAGTGATAGAACACATTCCAAGCTTGAGGGACGATTGGACCCCCGCCAAGTGGTCTACACTCAGGGAGGGTGCTGAATTATGCCTGAGGGTCGGGGATATTTTTTGGAAAATGACCTTCGGAGTGGCGCAGCAGGGACACGCAACGCGCAGAACAATTCCATGAGTACCATGGCTCAAAAAAACGATTTGAGAACCGCGCAGAGTGATCTACACTCAGGGCAGGTCAAATCGAATGAGCGAGGGTCAGAGGTTTGAGGGGAATCTGGTGATTCCGCCGAGCGCACGGACCAGCCAGGTGTCAGAGAAACAGTGATAGGACACATCAAAAAGTTTGAGGACCATTGGACCCCCGCCAAGTGGTCTACACTCAGGGAGGGTACTAAATTATGCCCTTGCAGGCGCCAAAGGTCACCCCGGGATCAGAGGTGTTTGCCGAAGGCAGTTGAAAGCGCCAACGTTGACTATGCACACCGTCTCTGGCATCGTATCCATGTCTTGGGCGAGCTACACCATCAGCGAGCGATCTACGCTCACTGGTGGTGGTGGGTCGAGACGAAGATTGATGTTACTCGTCACAACCCCTGTCACAACCTTTGTGATCCATTCGTAGAATTCAAGTCTCTAAAATTCACTGGGCTCTGATACGCAGTCAGGTTTGTCTCATGGATTCACTGTGGTTATGGTACGCATTCAGGTTATATTGTGTCTAGTTATTTGTACAGTATTCATGTGAACAAGTATATTCGTGCCAGCATATATCCCGTATATATTACCCACTTCGATTTAGCCCTAGACACGACAAGGTCAACAAGCAGTCTAGCTGAGTCATGAGAATACATACCCTCGACAGATTCAGGACGACTGCTCGCTCATCCGAAAATTTGAAGCGCGCATAGTGGCCGGTGATGGAATCAGGGTCAACCATGTCAACCTCAGTCGACATTTTTGACGAGTACGTTTTCGCAGGAAAATGGGGAAAGGGCTTGAAGGGATCGTTCTTGCCTGCAGGCAGAGGGGCTTGACGCCGGACTTGGAATTGTACTTGTTGCTTCCCAACAACGATCTCTTCAATGCTCCCCGCGTGCGTTTTGCCAGAGGCTGGATCCACATACATGACGAGACTGTTTCCGACATGGGTGGTGGACCTGGAGTAGTTCACCCCGCCGTGCATATAATGTGCAGGTCGGGATTCAGCCTTGACACTGGAGTTTGCTGGGGATTTGTCGCCAAAGTTGAGGCCAAGGTGGAGAGTAAATAGCCGATGGAAGTGGAGGAGGACGGCCGGACAATTGGGACGATTGATCCAGCGACGAAGATTTGCGCCACGGATCCAAGTATTGAGGATCGTTGCTTCGTGTTGGCCTGGAAAAGTATATTAATTAGTGTCTTTAAATTTCGCAAGCGAGGAGCAACCTACCCCCAAGATGGTCGTTCGAGTTTATCTTGCCCAATTGACCAATCAGGCGTTCAATGGGAAAGGTCCACCAGGACAATGCCGGTCCAAAAAGGAGAAGGAAATCGTATATTGTGCAGCGCAACGTGAGGGTTGGTTCTGGTTCTGGGAGTCTTCGTATGAGGATATAGGTCATGAAGATTTCCCAGCCAGTGCTTGATGAAGTCCCGGTACGCCGTGCTGCGTGCACTCGAGGTGGCGTAACGGCCAACGATGCCGGCGGCTTGAAATAGCGCCATGCTATGTTCAAGGAGCTGGCGAAAGTGAGCCGCGTGACGCCCTTCTCGCTCCGCCCACAAGAGGATGAGAGCGATGGGTAGGTATATAGTCGTGAGAAGATGCCACTCGTCCGCCTTGATGGAACCGGCTCCCTTCTCTCCGAAGTTCTTGGGGACATGATGCACCCACGCGGGAGTGTCGGTCTTCACAATGACTTCTGAATGAAGCGCAAGTCGTCCGTAGAGATGGTCTTTGGGCGTGGAGCGTAGTTGGGGTCCTTGTGTGGTTGGGCTAAACGCTGGCGGCAGAGAGGTTAGTCCTGAGAGGCCGCATATTTCCTGAAATCGGCTCACCCAGTTCACTAAAAGCTGCGCGAGTGAGTCTTTCTTCAGTCTCACCAAGGCTTCTTCGATTGGGAGCTCGTTCCATTGGGTTCCACGCAGCTTGAGAGACCAACAGACAAATAGAAGGGCACGTTTATTGTTTCTTGCAAGTCTCGTGAACAACATTTCTGCGGTGAATTCCTCGTGGATGGGCTTGTCTTTGCTGTTGCCGTCGGGGTCGGCGTCACTGTCGGCGTCACTGTCGGCGTCGTTGTCGCTGTCATCTTCGTCCTCGGTGAAGGGACGGATAAGAAGTCGGTGGATAGCCCTGATCTGTTTTCCTCCTTCAAGCAGGTGGGTCTACACTTCTCCGGCGCGATCGGGTTCGCTGGGTCGTACTCCAGAAAATCGAAGTGATAGGCAGGCGGAAGTGCTTCGGCCTTTTTTTGCGTCGTTGAGATTGAGCAGGAGGACGACGCGGCAAGGGAAGGCCACTAATCCTTCGAAAATGCAGTGCATGGGTTCGGGGGTAACCATGCGGGTCGGGTTCCAGTACGGAAGCCTCCACATTTCTGAATAACGGAGCCCGTCTGCCGCGTAGATCGTGTCACGCTGAGCAGTGGGTCTCAGCATCCCGCCAAGCTTCAGCTTGAGCGCGCATATAATGCACATCTCTTAGCTTCCACTGCTCGCAATCAGTCCTATATTGCGTGTTTGCGTCCACGGCATTCGCAAACGGTGCACAAGATGTTCGAGGTATGTTGAGCTGCGCCTGTGAGATCGCGTGATGCGGGCAGATCGTTGGCAAAGATGACGAAAGCAAGATCCACGATGCGCCCGGAATCCGGACTCGCCCCAGTTTTAGAAAGATGGATGCCGCGTTCCCCACCCAGTCAACGCAATGTCGACCGTCGGGCGGAAATATGGGTTCAAATGCTCTTTATGGGGTGCGTTGGGGCCGGTGATAATGTTGACGTATACGTGTTCAGGCTTGTGGCGTATTACGAGTCTGAGGTTGAGAGGGTATATGTAGAGCACACCGATGGAAGCAGAACTTGAACGCTTCCTGCTCCCATGGGGCGGGAAGGAGTCGAAGCTATAGCCGAAGAGCAGGCGCATTCTCTTCTTTTTCCCTCGATCGATGAAGAGATTGCCGTCGGGTCCGACGAACTCTTGTATGAAGGTGCCGTGCAACACGTTATCGACGAAATCCCCCGCCACCCTGCCTCTTCCAGGCCAGTGCTTCGTCGCAGGGCTTCGTCCATCTCGCTCTCAATCTCAGGAGTGGAGACTAGACGGGCAAGATAGTCGAGGAAGGAATGAGAAAGGAAGGGCCTGATCGGACGCGAATGGGTTTTGGTGGCGACCAACAAGGTTGTCGCGCATTTGAATCGGCCATGTTCTCCGACGACCTCATTTTCACATAAGGAGGGCCATGTGGGCGTGTTGGATACGGAAAGAGTGGGAGCGTGGATGTGATGACACGATGGACACGCTGCATAGAGGACAGTTTTACCCTCCACATTCAAGCGCTGCATCGCGACGTATAAACTAGAAGGTAGGTCCTTCAGAATGTGCTCCTGCATGGCATCGTACGAGTAGTTGCCGTCCGCGTCTGGCTTCGTATGCACAGACATGGCCAACTTGATCAAGAGGGTAACGGCGCTCAAAATGAAGTTTATTCCCGATGGCGAGACCGAGGATGACGTTGCAGACGAGTCCTAGTAGAATCATGATCTGGGCCATTGGATCGAGATGTTTGATAGGGTTTTCCAAGGCGTACGCTAAATGAAGGCTGGGGGTTAGAAGATTATTGAGAAACCATGACGTCCAATACATACCCGAATCGTAATACAGAGGCCGCTTGTCCTTTGGAAGCGTGGCAGCAAATTCCTTCAATTCAGATTCCAGCTTGCGCATCTCCCACGACCCTGGCCCTCTCTGGGGTTTCCTTCAGAGGTTTCAAGGAGTTGGCGACGGTTTCAAGTTGGCCCTTCGCATGGTCTACTTTATCCCACAGAGCGTCGGGCTCTTCCGACGCGCGGTCAGCGCTCCGAAGGCTGGTAATGGCGGTTTGGACTTTGGAAGAAAGAAACTCGAGTAATCGGGTCCCTTGTTCCTGCCGCGTAACTTGTGGCCGGGTGGGTTGTTTCGTATGAGAGTTGAGGGCTTCAGAAAGAATGGCCTGTACGCTCTTCTCTGCCTCGGTGAGAACAGCGTGCGGAGGAAGAGGAGTCCCGGGTGCTGCAGGCTCATCGGCGATGACAAGACGCACATTTTCGGCGAGTCCTTTCTGTCGGCGCGAGTCAGGTCCAAGTCGAAATCAGGACATTGAAATACTTACATCGGGGTCTTTAGCTTTGGCCTCTCTTTCCCTGAGCTGTGTCGACTTGTCAACGGAAAGGACAAGATAAAGATGAAAGTACGAACAAAAGCCTCGAGTTCTTGTCGATGTGCGTCCTCGTCGGTAACTCGGTGAGTTGAGGGACGGAGATCGCAGTTACAAAGGCGGCCCGCTGCACGCCCTTTTGCCATGGCGCGAGGTAGCAGACGACTGCGCGTACCAGTCGCGATTTATGCCAAGAGACGCTCGGTGATTTACACCAAGGGAGGCTCGGTGTCGGGCGATTTGCACCAAGGGCGCTCGGTGATTTACACCAAGGGACGTTGGGGCGGTAGGGAGGTTCTGGTTCACCCTTGCAGCTTTATACGAGGTAGACCTTTGTTCTATAAGTGGATACAGAACAAAGGGATCGATAACCCGCTAGAGGGTACCCTGTACCCGGGGGTCGGTTTCCGTCATCCGCCCAGTGATTTACACTGAGGGGAGTGGGTTCCAGTCCACTGCTCAGCGATCCACGCTGAGGAATGGACCAGATGGACCACCGCTCAGCGATCTACGCTGAGGGGTGGACTTGGAGATCAAGACTTGAATCGTGACTGTGTGACAAGAGCGGGTCATCGGGTATTGATGGCCGGGCTACCCGCCGCGTTTTAGTACAAGTCACTCATCAAATGCGCGTGTTCGCTGCTTGCGAGCTGCTTGAGTGGAAGGCAAGGTAGCGCGGACAAAATGGTGTATTCTTCGCATCACATGTAGGTTTTAGCATAAATATTCGGGTACTGCACATCCTACTACAAATCCAATCGGGTACTGCGCAACACAACTCCTTCTTTATGTCCAGAAGCAAAGTACCATGGTAGTGCGGGCGTGGTAGCCATGCGGGTCTCGTCCCAGTACGGGAGCCTAAGCATTTCAGCATGTCGGAGTCCGGCTTCGGCTGCCCAAGCAGATGCCCCTTCAGAAGGGTCGGTGATCGCTACGGTCACTTTCTGTCGACGCGAGTCAGGCCCAAGTCGAAATCAAGGTACTGAGATACTCACATCGGGATCTTGAGCATTTGCATGAACGGTGCACACGGGAGCAGGATTCGCAGTTGGGGAACCCGGAAGCACAGGGGGAGCTGCAGAAGGGTCGGCGATCGCTGCGGTCACTTTCTGTGGGCACGAGTCAAGCCCAGGTCGAGATGAGGATGCTGAAA
>JARKIC010002533.1:0-58347 GCA_029378375.1 Mycena olivaceomarginata
GTTCCCAGGTATTATCCTCGGGTCCATAACCCTCCCATTGAATGAGGTACTGCAAGTGCTTCCGCCTTTTGTTGAGGCGTATCTTCAGCACCTCTGCAATTTTGTAGAGGTCAACCCCGTCTACCACATCCGGGGGAGGAGGGTCGTCATGGTGCTGATGGGCAGCCACTGGTGGAACCCACAGTCGAAGGAATACAGTGTTGAAGACCAGGTGAACCTTCCAAGAGTCGGGAAGTTTAAGCTCATAGGAGATGGCTCCAACTTTACGGACGACCGTGAAGGGACCATAACACCGGGCTTCAAACTTCTTCATCAGGTGATGAGCGACCACTTCGCTCCAGAGAGGTACACCTTATCGCCGGGTTTATAGTCGGGGTCTGCCTGTTGTTTGGCATCATAGAACCTCTTCATTGTCTCCTGCGCTGCTCGCATGGCGGCCCCCGCTTCCTCTCGGACTTTCAACATCTGGGTTGCAAATTTCGTTGCATCTTCGGTTGGCACTTCGAGGCATGGTTCAGTGCCCTTTCACAGATGGAACCCCATGGTCACGAAGAAAGGGCTGAACCCTGTGGTCTTGCTAACTTGATTATTGTGGTTGAATTCCGCAAGAGTCAACCAGTCCACCCAATTGTCTTGCAAGAAGTTGTTGAAAACCCGAAGATACTGCTCGATATTTTGGTTGACACGTTCGGTCTGTCCATCGGTTTGTGGGTGGTAGGCCATTGAGGCGTTCGACTTTATGCCCAGGAGCTTCAACAGATCCCGCATAAAGTGCCCCACGAACTGCGTCCCTCAGTCGCTGATCACCACCTCGGGCAACCCAAAGTCCTTCCATATGTTGAAACGGTGCACTTCTTATATGACTAGGAATAGCTAATTGATAGGTATTGCAAACACCCAAAACAACCAACCACAACCAATCTACCTCCAAAGATCTAAGTGCTTCTCTTTGTGAGTTCGGGTCTGGGCCGTAGTATGTGACCAGCAGGTTTGAACAAACACAAGTTTGATTTATAGGCTTCTAACAACACACTCTACAATGTACTAGCAATATGCAACCGCCAACAACAACACTGCTAGGAACCTAGGGATGGTCTGGGGGTGTGTTTATATGGGGTGGATACAAGATGACTGGACCGCTAGGTCGAGAACACCAGGGCAGAGTATGTAGGTTTGTGAAAATTCTCGCTAAAGGCAGCCCCAAAGACTACTGAGGCTAACAACAAGGGGCTTCAATCCTCAAACGGCAAGACTCTCCTTGACCGCCAACCTATTCCTTAACCAAGAACAGGAACCTTTCCGCTTTTATTGGCACTAGTTCACTACAAGCGTCCAGCTAGCGACCCAACACACTACGACAGAGCTTCTGTCTATATCGGGGTGAAGGCAAAGCAACTGACAAGTTATAGCCAAACTAGAGGTGGGGGCACCTAGTCTGTCTTCTTCTTAGTGGGCTCAAGCCAACACACAATCCACCTAGCAAGCGATCCAACACACTACGACAGAGCTTCCATCTTGTCGGGTGAAGGCAAAGTCACTAGCGCAAACTGCAGCTGGGTCTCGAAGAGAACAGCCTTGTTTTATATGTGGAGATCTAGGACCAACAACACGAAATCCTCAACTTAGTCACTCGATGTTTCCAGAGTCCACAGTTTACTGATTCCAATATAAAGACTACTACAAGTGAAGTTCGGTATCAACCTCCACTAGCAGCCTGAGTCCACTAGCACCAGCTTCGTCCAAAGACTGGGGCGTAATGTTCTTAGACCCTAGTCTGTCCTGCGCTCCCTTTTATACTACTAGGTTCGAGTTACATGTGAAAGTGAGCTGAATAATACAATAAGCAATATTAGATGATAAGAAATATGGTCAGCCAATGAGACGACTGCCGTTTAGTTTTGGGACTGGTTTGGTATATGTCAGGTCAGCCTCGCTGACTAGTGTTCAACCGTGGGTATATCAATGGATCCTCAGCCCTCCGTTTATGCCGAGTACCCCTTCCAGACCAACTGGCGATGTAGCTGGCGATCTAGGTCATCTCTACTCCGTCAGAGCGTCAATCTATTACATCTAGGCGACGCAGTGTTGCGACCAACATCAAATGGTCATAGCTCGTTGGTCAGAACGTTGATCTGCCCTCTGGTCATCGGTACAGGCTGTACGATCATCCCTAGCTCCGTTCCAATAGCCTGCTTCCTATTCCCCTTCGCCCTAGCTGCCCAGATCGGGCACTAGCCTCGTGTTGCTTCATCTCTTGTGTTGTGGTATGTCTTTGTCAAAGCCCTAGCCAGTCGCTAGTCAGGTTGTTCCACCTAGCGCCGTCTAGTCGCTTATCTAGAGATTAGATAGTACCACCGGTTACTGCGCCGAGCTTCCTAGCTCAAGGCATAGTCCCCTAGCTGTACTTCCATTGTAGATATCTGTCTGCTAGACCCTCGCTAGCTCCGTCACAAGCCATCTCTGGACTACTAGAGTCTCCTAGGTCATGTCTCATGAATGTATAGGCAGTGGTTTAATCCCCGGTTGTTTGTCCACTCAGCTAGCAGCTAGCGCGTCACACTAGTGCAGCCTCGTGCTACAGTCAGCAGTTAGGGCTCGCTCTGACTCTCCTTTATATCACCTAACAAGTGGTCTGCATACTAGCTAGGATGCTAGTAACAACAGAAGTGCTAGTCGCTTCCCATTGTATAAAATACTGGTCATAGGAAATCGCAAAATTAGCCCTAGATGCTGCGCATTTATGTTAGGCCATTTCAATGTGGTCGCAGTAAATGCGCGCCATCCCTTCTCCTCCCAAGTGTTCAGTGCAAGGCACCACCCAGATTCCTTTCCCTAGTCGATCTACTATCACCACGATAGAGTCGTACCCATTACTGACAGGTAGTTTGGTGATTAGGTCCACTGAAATGTTCTGCCACACTCTCTCCGGAACCACGTTAGGATGTAGTGGTCCTCGAAGCTTAGAGGGAAAGAACTTTGTCCTCTGACACACGGGGCAAGCTGATGAACTGTCTGGAATCCGCCTATACCTAAACACCGCACATTTTGCGCGTTTCAGGAATAGTCGGATTACAGTATAGGCTTATTTCTAAGGACTGGTATACGGTCTCGGTATAGCCAGGAGGGTTGTGATCACAAGAGTAACGGGTACAAGGGGTAGGGAACTACCCTGCGGACTGACAGTGCTCGCCTCGAAAACTGTAGAGGAATGTGTAGCCCACAAACCTCTTTAGAGACTATTTCTGGTCTTATTCCCCACACGATGGAATAGGCTGGACATACTGATGACAAGGGCATGCGGGAATAGTCTTATTTCTTCATCAATAGGCTGTGCACCACCACCACTCTCAACACTTGCTGTCTCATAAGCTGCGAAGCTTTTAAAACCATCTTATTTCCACCGCTCGATTATCGCTCAGGTCAATTCCTGGTGATATCTTGTAGTGAAGGTTCATATTCCTAAGGGAAACACATACCTTCCCTTCAACCTTGTTAGGACCTGTAAAGGGACTACCACTCGTCTGAATCTCGGCTCTTGCGCTCGCTGATCGGCCTATTTCCGATCCTAGTCTTATTTCCGTAGGCCTCACCGCTTATTCCGGAAAGACTTGGGTTGTATTTGGGTGATAAGTGTGTTGTTTGGGTTTAGTTCGGAGCACATCGTTCACCAAAACATATTGTTTGGTGTCCGATAGCAGAGAGGGCCAGTAGTAGTTTCGGGTTACTAGTTCCGCCATTCGGAATTGTCCCAGGTGTCCTGAGATATAGTTGTCGTGGTGTACCTGTAGAATCCGGTGTCGTAGATCCCCAGTTGGGGGAACATATATGGTTCGATACCGGGTTACGAACCCATCCTCATGTTCCTCCCAGCCCTCAGCCTTCTCCTTTAGCGCCTTCTTCATCACATCTTCCCAATTCACTTTCCCAGCTTTAATGTCCTCCATGAATTGATCACCCACCGTGTCGTCCAAAACCGCCGGCATAGCTTTCAAAAATTCCTTGCCATCCATCCTTTGGAAGTACTGTTCTGGCAGCAGCACAAGATTTGAATTATCCTGCACCCCCTTCTCATGACCACTTCGCCTTGAAAGCACGTCGGTTTTCGTTCCCGGATTTATGGATCAGCACAAAGTCGTATTCGCTGAGCTCCAAAGACCATCGGGCTTGTCGTTTGTTAAGTTTCTTTGTGGTGGTGAAGTATTCCAGATTTTTGTGGTTGTTCCAGATTTCAAACTTCAGTTGACTGCCCTGGAGATAGTGCTGCCACTCGTAGAGGGCGCGCATAATAGCCAGCATTTATTTGTTGTGGATGTCGTAGTTCCGCTCGGTGTCATTTAGGCCCTTGGACATGAACACAATTGGAACCCATACTCCGTCCTGGCACTGCGTCAAGCATGCCCCTATCGCGCAATCCAAGGAATCCACCTCCACCCGCCATTCTCCAATGTCCGTTGGGAAATGTAGAATGGGTTCCAATGTTACAGCCAATATCAATTGGTTGAACGTGTTCTTCTCCAGTTCTTCCCATCTCCACTTGTAGTCCTTCTGAGTAAGACGAGTTAACGGTTTCGCGTAGTCCCCGAATCCTTTGATGAAGCGTCGGTAGAAATTGCGGAACCCAAGGAAGCTTTGTACGTCTTTGACGTTCCTCGGGGTTGCCCATTGTCTAACGCCCTCGACCTTTATGGGATCCATTTGAATTTTCCCATCCCTGACGATGACTCCCAAATATTTGACCTCCCTCTGTTCGAACTCACATTTCTCGGGTTTCAAGAACAACTCGTTTTCCTGAAGAATCTGCAAGACTTCTTTAACCGTGGAGCAATGTTCTTCCAGGTGTTCCGAGTAGATCAGAATATCATCCAGATAAACAATAACCCGTCCTTCTGCAATAAGGTCCGCAAAGATGTCGTTCATCATGGATTGGAAGGTGGCCGGTGAGTTTGTGAGACCAAAGAACATAACCAACGGTTCCCACAACCCTCGGTTTGTGATGAACACGGCTTTCTCTTCATCTCCTTCTTTGATCCGAATATTGTTGTATTTCCATTGAACATCCAGTTTAGTGAACAGGTTGCCTTACAGAGAATGTGCACAATTTCCGAGATCAGCGGGAGCGGATATCAGTTCTTGATGGTAAGAGAGTTCAACTTCCAGTAGTCCTGAATGGGTCTTAGCTTCCCATCCTTCTTCTTCACAAAGAAGAACAGAGAGGCCCATGGCAATCTCGAAGGGCAAATACACCTGGTTTCCACATGTTCCTTAATGAACACATCCAACTCTGCCTGTTCCGGAACGGAGAGGGGAATACTTCGCCCTTTCACAGGTTCTGCGCCGGGTTTCAATTATATGGTGTGGTCCCATTTTTGTCGTTCGGGAAGCTTGTCGAAGTCCTTCTTCTCGAAGACCCCTCGAAACTCCTCCAGGTAATGAGCGGGAATGCTCTCCTCTAGTGTCTTGGCCCCCTTGGCCTCGTGAGCCGTGGCTGCCAGCTTGGCGGCCATGCTACCCATAGTGCAGAGATGCCCAGCGTCTCTTTCATCCAAGATGTCTTCAGGATACATCTTCGTAACAAAGATGCGGTCTCCCTCTCCTATGTCGGCATTGTCCTCCTCCTCCCATTCTTCCCATAGCCAGGCTCGTTTGCAGGCGGCCAGGCATCTGGGGAAACAAAGGGTCTGTTTTCTGCCAGTCAATCTCCAGGTTATGTTGTTTTAACCAGTTGAACCCGATGATGATGTTGCTCTTTCCGGTATCCGTTACCGCAAACGGGAATATTTCGGCATGGTCCTGCATTCGGAGACGCATGTGCACAACATGGGTGATGTGTCCTCCCTTGTTCAGGGAACCATCTGTGTTGTAAATCGGAACCACCACAGCTAGGGGTTCCACCTCGATTCCGTGTTCGTCGACGAATCGTTGGCTCATGAATCCGTTGGTGGCCCCACTGTCCAGTAACCCGACCACTGTATAACCCTTGAGGTTATTCAGCCCTTCGAGGGTCATTGGAACCATCATGGAGTTCCCCATGGCTCGGATATACTGTGGTGGCTCTTTCAAGTTGTCCAGTATGCCCAGAGCGTCCGGGAAGTAAGCCGTCCGGATTTCTTCCACCATTTCATCGTCCACTTCTTGTCTCCTGGCTGGGTGAGTCCATTTGGTGATGATCTCCCATGCCTTCCATTCTTGAGTCCACGCTTGGGTCACAACCTGACGTGCACTTCTGAGGGGGAGTCTGCACCATTCCACTTTCTCACGCTCGGGCTTCCGGGGTTTCTTTCCCCTTCGCTTAGAGTCAGAGGGAGAAACGGCTCCCTCACTCTTGTCAAACACAGAGGGAGTCCTTGCTCCCTCTCCTTCCATTTCCACTGTGTCTTCCTCCACACCGGGTTCTTCAATAGTCAAAACAGAGAATGAATTGTTTGAAGTCGTTACAGGTGAGGGGGGTATACGAGAATCCGAGGGCACAGTCTTCACTCGGATTCTTCGAGAAAATCCTCCTTCCCGAGGATTTCCTCCATCATTTCCGTGATCAAAGCCCGGAATTGGGGGTCGGTGGGTCTTCGGGTAGTGCAGTTACGGGCCATGTGCCCAACCTCTCTGCACTGATAGCATCGGGGAACCGGCTTCTCGCTGACCACCCAGTCTATGTCCATGGGCGCGGGCCCCGCGTTAGGGGCCCCGCCAGCGACCACCGGGGGAGGGACAATAGAGAGTTTGCGCTGCAGCCATTGGAGCCACTCAATGGCTGATTTACGTTGCGCAAACAGGTGGCTCCACCCAGCTAAAATTAGGCTCAAATGGCTCGGACAGCCATCTGCAGGTATTTTTGGTGTGCGGAGCCACCAGATGATGCAACACAAATCAGCCATCCAGTGGCTCCAATGGGTACAGCGCAAACTCGCTAATAGCAACCAGGGGGTTCGTTGGAGCGTGTTGCTCATTCCTATGGAAGAAGTTCCCCAGGTTCTGGTTCTGTTGCACCTTGGGCACCGTAACAGGACAATCGTGGAGCACGCCATCCATAACGTGGAAAGCGCGACGCAACCCATCGTGTTTGATAACCGCCACTTTCCAGTTGGCATAGGTGATCGGTAGCGCGGTTTTTCCATAGACGGACTGCAGAACCGGCTTCAGGATCCCTTGCTTGAGGACTCAGACAAGTGTAGTTTCGTCATAACCCGCGGTGTTGTTGTATGTGTCCAGGAGTGTGAAATACTGTGGCCATTCCCGCTCCCTGGTGCAGTTTCTCAATTTTAGCCTGCACGATTTCCACCTGTGCCCCTCCTTTAAAGGCATCAATGAGGTTCTTTTCGAAGACCTTGTAACTCCGATACAGTGGGGTATCGGGATCCTTCGGGTTGCGCATGGCCTGCACAACATTGTTGTCCCATGCCGCTGCCGATCCTTCCTTCATATAGGACAGGACAAAGGCAATCTTTGCACTGTCTCTCTTACGTTGGGTTGTCCAGGAAGTGCAACCAGCACTCCGCCAGATAGGAGTCCACTAACTCGGAGTCTCCTTTAAACAGGGTAGGGGCGGCAACATAGGTCGTCTTCACATGTTTGGTCTCCTTGGGGCCCTCCTGTAGAGGCCCTTCCCAAGGCTACCAGGGCATCACGCAAGAGTTGTTTCGAATAGGTGTTGTCCTCGCAGAGCAGACAATTCTCTCCGCACAAGTTCTCCAGTTCCTCCTGCATCACCCCGAATTGCCCTCCCGCATGTTGTAGGGCATGCAGCAGGATGCTGTCCCTCTCGTCACCGGTCAGGGCGCCAAAGCTCTCCATCGAGGGGAGCACAAAGTCATCGCTCATTGTGTTACGTCCAGTCGGGTACGTCGTGTAGAGACACTATTCTTTTGTCAGCACAGAGCAGATTCTGGGTTCTGAGGTGATGAGGCGACTGAAGCACGAAGAGTTCCAATGAATAGGCCTGGAGTTTAGACTAGAATAGTGTAAAGTACAGGAGAGTAACTACAGCTTATATACTAAAGTCCCTAGGGGTCTGTAAATTAAGGTACAGTGTCCAACGGCAACGGACAAGATTAATGCAAAGTAAATGAAGGGGTATAGGAACGTAGAGGGGCGATCGGGAACCCGAAGGTCGGGAAACCGATTGTAACCGTTTGGGATCCTAAAACGGTATCCTGGTTCGATTGATCAGATAGTTGATCTGATCAATGATCGGATTGTTCGGGTTCTGGAAGTAAAATGAAAAGACGGTTCATGACACCCAGTATGGTGAACTGTGGTGGGTGTGGGATCTGGTGTGTGAGAACCCCGAGGAGTTCACGTTGGAATGGCCTGCATACACACATCTTGTGGATAATACTGTACAATTTCATTCAATTTGGCGGTCATGCATCATGCACCCCTGTGCCATCGATAAATTTTGGTCTTGGTCACGGGTCATGGCGCCCAGTGCCAAATGTAAAATGTGTGACATTAGGGCCAAATCTTCCATGGAGGTGCAAAAAAGGCAGAATTCTCGAAATCTTTCGTCTTGAATGCCGAATTTTTGGAGGTGTCACACTAAAATTTGTTGGTTGCCGAAGTGCCGAATCGGTATTTTGGGTCACAGGTCACAACCCGTGCCGAATTGAATGAAATTGTACAGTATTCAGTTTATTTGTTGCTTGATCTTGACTCAACTCCCACCATGATTTCCTGAATCACAATCGTTGTAGTGATTTGAGAATGTATTTTCAAGTTCGCACCGGGTCCAGCTCAGGTGTGAAGGTCAGTCACAACAAGCGCATCCATTCATCCACTTATTGGTCAAGGTCAATTGTCTTCTTGTCAGAAAAAAACTGCATGAATCAGAATGTTCAATAAACGGACGACAGTGACAAGGTGTTTGTCAATAAGGCCAATGAGAAGGATAAACTCCAGTATAAGAGGTAAAAGTGCGGCAGTATAGTGCCACATGTCGAAGACCAAGTCCCGCAGCCCACAGAGAAACTGCTGCCTGAGTCGACATGCTTACAGCGAGAAGACAACCTAGAGGCTAGTTTACATTCATGCTGCATGTTGAGAACTGAGTACCGCAGACCAAGAACAACTGCCGCTAAAGTGCCGGTGGTTTGGAAGCTAAGATGTGAAAGTTGATACAACGATGCTATGGCCTATCCAGAAGAACTTTCGACCCGCATGGTCTCACGGGGTCGGTGATTCTGTTGTGAGACTTAAACACCGCAGCTCATATGGCCAGATTAGAAAACCAGGCTTCTGAGTGGATTCATTGGCCGTGCCGGTAGGATTGGAAGCTAATATATGAAAATTGGTGCCAAGGTATTATATACTACCAAGAATCTATCTGTACCGTCAAAAATTGTCGGTGATTCTTTCTCTCAAGGCGGCATCATCTGCCCTCTTGATACTGAAAATTTTGTGGCAGAGAGGCGGGCTCAAGATTTTCTGTGCTGGGTCGTCGCTGCAGTATGTGTTGGGCTCTTTGAGCTCCGTTGCCTAGGCTATGCTTTTGTACGTCTTTTATCACTGGGCCCCTAATACTGTGCTAAAATCTACCGAACGGGGACCTTCGATATTGGATCAAAGTGATCCAATCCGCACACATCTCCCAGATAATATCAGTATCTTTTCCTGGTTATCAATGAATGGGGCAAATTCACGGACCTCTTGATACGACCTGGAATCCCACGTGACCGTGAAGACGGGCACGCGGTATGTCATATGTACGCCAAGGCCAGTGAGTGACATCGCAGACATTTTGTCAACTGAGAAGATCGTCGCCGACTCGCCAACATCTCGACAGAATGACGAGGATCGATAGGGTCTTGTTTATAATTCCTGAGGGGGTTATAAACAGTTTTTAATTTTTGGTTTACAAACAGGCTGTTTATAAACATGTTTATAAACCGGTTCGCGTATAGGGCCCAAAATACAAGTTTTCCGGCTTGCCTGTCCCAAATTTTCTTCTTTCCCCGCTTTCCTACTGCCCCAGGAGTCGCTGTCTACCCAATGATTGACAACAGTCGACACAGCCGGTGTCGACCACCTTCTCCCGACTCGGCAGTCGGCACGTAAGTATGCAAGAAAGTTGTGGACATCTCCACCGGAATGCTCTCGGGTAAGGCTTTGAACAAGTGATGCAAATACTTGAGTTCCTTGTAGTATGTAACCTCAGCGACTGACATAGTGCCTCAGAATGGTGTCGCTGAGTGAAAATTTAAGCGGCGATCAGTGATTGGCGGCCCCGGATCAGGTACAAATACAATTAAAAACCAGGCTTTGTCGTCGCGGGGTACCTTACGTCTGGCCTGACAGGTCACGTGCTGATGGATTTGCGTGCCCCGGGGCACGCAAGCACGCGACGGGCGATCGGCCCTCCGGACACCCTCCTTTCGGTGGAAACCATGATCGCGATATAACATTTAATTGTAATTGAGAGATGTCGCTTTGACCGGAAGAACGAAAGAAATAGAAAAATATTTCTCGCACGGAGGCCACGGAGGCAGCCGTGGGCAAACAGCCACTGATTGACAGATGTCATTACGTCCAATCGTTCTTTGCCCTCAGTCGTCCAGCGCGTTCTCAATAATACACGCCTTGCGGCGCATTATTTGTATGTTTCAGGTGTCGGATCAGATGAAAACAAATTTCTTTTTCGTTCCTCCAGCCATCTCGCTAGCCTCTCTGTCCTCATAATGGCTCCGGCTGCACCCCAAGGGCTGACGGTTTCCACCCTGATTTCAGCCAAGGGAACACAACTCAAGTTTTGGATCGTGCAGACCAACGAAAAAGCCGCGAAAAAGGTTATTAATGTCACTGGGACGGTGGACCAGCTTCGAGCGAATCTTGCGGCATATTACGGTTTCGATCTGACCGTAAATCCACGCGAAGATGTCATGCCGGCACCGACTGTGGATGAATCTATTCGGGATCGTCAGTGGGCGGATCTAGAAGCTCTCGGAATCAAGTGGAAAGCGACTGTTGACGCTGGCGGAGTTTTCAAGCTCCTGGAGTCACCTAACAGTGAGAGTGTACCATAAATTCCCGCGTGATCTTGTCTGACTTGATTTGGACACAACAGAGTCTCGAGCGAATACAATATCGGACCTCCTTTTGTCAGCCACTCAACCTCATAGAGCAGACCACCAGCAGCCCATGAAATTAGACAGCCATCCTATTGTGTCAACACATAACCGCGATTTAGAGGTAAGTCTGATTGATTGACATGTGACCGCGAAGTCAATTAATTTTGTTTTCTCTGCCTTCTCTGCTTGCGTTTGCCAGATACCTTCTTCTGATCCATTGGCCACACGCACCATAGGTGCTTATTCAAACCATTCCACCAATTCTGGGCAATCCGACACCGCCAACGTATCGCATATCATTTCTGTTGCCAACAACCCACATTCTCACCCCCGCACCGAATCCTCTGTTGTCGTAACCCATCAATCCAACCCGGGTGCTGCGGCGCCGGCACCACACGAAGCCGCACTTATCCAGGACCTTTCAAAAGTCATTGAAGGTCTTGAGAAATGTGAGGGCCTGCAAGACATTGTTCACCAGATCGAATCAGGTGCTGTAAAAGCGATTCGAATTCACTACGGCCCAGTCGATGAACGTCGTGGGACGGCGGATCCGTCGTGGTCAAAATACAAAAATCTCGTCTCGAAACGAGAACGGCTTTACAAGGTACTCGAACGGGATTTTGAAGGTAACAAAGAGAGGTTTTTCGCCTTTTTCTCCCTACCAAAGAAGAGAAAGCGCAATGACGAGGACCCCACTCTATCCGAAGACCACTTCCAATCTTACCGTAAGATTGTGGAGGCGAAGCCATGGTGCGAAGCCGATCTCGAAGCCGAACGCCAGAAGGAGCAATACCACAACTCCAACGGGGAATTTGCTGAAGGCAAGTGGACCGCTCGATGGGGTGCAAAGAATTCTTGGGAAGTCTGGCGGGAGATGAAAAGGGAGCGGTACGTGAAAGAGAAAAAATCCGGGTGATTTCAAACATGTATCTATTTTTTACACAGCTAGTAGTTCTTGTCATAGTCTTGCATGAATTCGTGGTTGTCGTTCGGAGAGTAAAAGTACCGAAACATTGTTACCGCTTCGACCTGTGACCACCCACCCCATGCCGCAACCTCACCAGCACTCCACTTCTTCACCTTGATTCGGTACTGGCATCCACCGCGCCGGAAGGAGTGTGTTCCATAGAGAGCCCACGATGCGTACCCGAGCTCCTGCAAGTCTTTCGAAAGGGAGCGGCCTAGGACACTGGCAGTCTATGAATTAAGTCAACATCTTGTCGATTGGCATATCAAAAAATATTACCAAGGGCTGGTTTTGCATCACGGCACCTTGAGAACTCACACGCAGAAAGAGTGGACCGGATTTTTTGATGTGGGGGCCATACAATGAAGCGAGAAGAATGAAGGCGCGCACAGGACATATAAGCGGATTGTTGTCGTTGGCATGGAGTCTCCACGAGTGAAGCAACCAAGAGGTGAGCCCGATCTAGATCTCGTACATCATCAGAAGCACACCCACCCCCCCAAATAAGGCAAATGTTGGGCAGCTGTCAGTCAGTGGCGGCCATCGGCCATCTTCGGCAGGGGAGTAGCGTAAAAAATTCTTCCTCTCGACGCGTCGCGTCTTTGTCGCGTTGCGCGTAGTAGCACCGACAATACAACCCATTTGAACACATTCCGTTGTCTTCCGAAACTGCAGTCAACATGGCGCCTCACTCCAACTGTATATAATGCACCCCATTCTGTCCATATCACACCGACTGTATCGTCATCTGGGGCACCACCAACTGTATATTCACCACAATATCTTGAAAGAGGGAACTATAGGCAAGGGACACGAGAGGTTCTTTGTCCTCAGTGCTCTCAATGGATCAATCATGGCTTCGTAACTGGATATAGTTCTCTTGATAACCATTTGGGCGGTCAGAGGTGTCACTGCATTGAGCCGACCGCCGGTGAGTGATTTCTGGTTCGTCATTTTATTTTATTCTAATAACCTGTAGATATTCACCCAGCCCCGTTTGTCATTCGGGATAACCACCAGGCTGCTTTTGTCCCACCAGTCTTCTGGAGCCCGCTGCCATCTGCAGACCATCCGCACCAGGTCTTCACTTGTCCCTTGCTTGTCCCGGAGCAAGTTTCTCTTGGCAAGTGTGGAGGTGCTCTTTAATAGCGGCTGAAGTGATTCGAAATCCGGAGGAATCGACGATGGCATCCCGGATTGCCAGCTGACGAAGGAATTTAATATGATGGCGAGTGTCGTTGTTCATTGTGGAGGGCAAGCGCGATTATTGAGCTGGCAAAGGGATGTTAGTCGGATGCGAATAAGGCAGATGCCGAGTGCCGACTTATGCCGAGAATGGTCCTCGCGAGTACGCCGCTGTCAATTGGGTGGCGCATCATTATCCAAGATCTGGATCGGGCTCACCTCTTGGAAGCAACCCCGTTTGATTCTGCTTTCGAGTATTCAAGCCCACATCGATGAAGCGCCCTGAGGATTAAACTCAAAGATTAGAATAGCTATGATTGAAAAGAAATAATGGCCTACTCTCGCCGACAATCTTATCAATATTTTCGAAGGTAAGATGAACAACCTCATCAATTCGCAACATCATCAGCCAGGCGAGCAGGTAAGCCACCTAAACAATAAAACATCAGGCCATTCTATTCTCGAGATAAGGGGTCTAGACTTACATATCGAACGATACCAGCCCTCTTCTGGGCAGGTGTCAGAGATGAGTCCAAACAATGATTGTGTAGGCGCTGGATATCATCTAAAGAAAGGGCGCGTGCCGAAGATGACACTTCCCCGGATTTGGCTTTTGTCTTCTCAAGTCCCACCATAAATTGTGATACATGACGCGAACGAGTCGGAAGTCCTCTCCTAAGGTTCTATCTGTTAGTGAACATGGGAATGCCCAATAGGGTGGCTGCGCACCATGTATTTGTGGGTGGATCAAGTCGCCACTCTGCCGTACTTTCGTTGGGACGGAGACTACGGTACCACATCGTAAGAGCTGCCCGGGGTAGAAACCGCAGTGGAATACTGAAGAGCGAAGCTGTTCAGCTGATACTGAAACAAATCAATTGAATTCGCGAACTGACCTTTCTTCCTTCGAACCCTTGCTCCGTTGGGCCACATTTCTGTGTGATAAAAGCAGCAATATCCCGGGGGGTCTGCTCATCAACGCGCTTGGCATCCCACTTCTTATTTCGCCGTAGGTGGAATACGAAGTAGTGCTTGATGATCCTGTAAGAATAATTTGCATCGTTCATTTGTGTGGTTTGAACAGACTTTACCGCAAGTGTCCAGTGCGAGTACCATCGGTAATGCTTGCCTTGGCCATCTTTGCGGCATATCTTGCAACCTCGTCATCGATTCCGTCGTCCGGAAACTCATCAAGGTGCTGGGAAATAAGGTCCTGAACATGTTCGAGCAATGAGTCCGCATCTTCAAGGTCGAGGGTGCAGAGTTCTTCCTCTATCTGGCAAAGAAAATGAGAAAACTGCGTAGTAGCCGGGAGGTGATGGAAATATACCTCTTCCTCCGTTGCTTGAGGCTCAGGAAGAGGGTTCGAAGACACTGCAGGGGAGGACATTGTGGTGAATGATAGCGGAGGTAAGACAGGAGTGTTCCCTGTCTCAAGTAAGGTATAGCACACCTTAAACGCGTGTATTCAAGCCTCGTACAATTTACTAAACCTAAATGTAATGGGTTAACAAAGGTTCAAGGCACAGGAAGGTTTTCGAAAGCTTCGAAAGACGCGACGCGTCTTGATGCGATCATGTGATTTGTCCACAATAAAGCAATTGATTATTTTCACGCTCGCCCTTCGCAATTAAGCCTCTCAAAAAGATCAAACAATATATTCTTATCTATATAGGTCAGCTTACAAGGGAAAGACACAGGAAAGGGACCATACATACAGTCACAGCTCTTCCTTCGAGAATCTGGTGATAAATCTTATTACCGCCTTTCCGCGTGCACTCACCAAACTTCACAGGAATTATGCGCAACTTTCAAGTGGAAATAAAACGTGCCAGACAGCCCAGCAGTCAACAAATGAGGATTCTGAGATTAGCTTTGCACTCACCATGTGCCAGAACCGACCGGAGAGCATGGGTGTAGTGGTAGCAAGGGCTTCACCTAAAAATTCCAATGAGTGCGCCGCGTAATTTCGAATTACCTTGTACCTTTCTTGCCTGAGAAACAGGTTCTAGAATCGTAAACTCATTGAGCTACATGTAATCTTGGACTTGCCTTTTTTGGAAGGATTGCCAAGCACGACGCCGACGTAATATGAGCCCTAAACTTGAGAGGCCAAGCCAAATGCGCACAATTTACTCTTAGATGTTGGATAACAGCTCAGGAAGTGGAGATTTCGGCGAAAGTGGGGAACTAGTTGAGATTGCAGATTCACCTGTTTTGGCTAGTTTTAACATCCCTGGCACCGACGCGACTCCTAAAATTCAAACAAACGAACCATGTAAGACATCAAGCACCCATATATTTACAATTCAAAGGGTTGAGTCATCTGATGGAAACCTATCGAGCTACAAGATATCGGAAACCCACCATTTTTTATCAGATTTGACGCACCCTAGGCCTACGCGCTACGTGGACTTGAAAATTCCGAAGACCACATAGATGGATAGTTCCGAGTCCTATGAGACCTTTCCTGTCGGTGTAGTTCAATTGGGGCAAAAGTGGCTGGTTTACATAAAATTTTGGACTTGCCTATTTGGGTGTGATCTGACAACTCTCAAGCGAACGAGAAACAGATGGCAAAATTATGTTCATCATCGCATGTGGTGTTAAATGTTCAAGAGTTTCGAGTAAACACTAAAGAACGAGAATTCGGGGAAAGAAGTGTGAACGATGTGAAATATTGGACACATGAGTTCTCACCTGATTTGGCGGGCATGGCGTGGACGCAGTTTGAGTCAAAAAGTGAAAATACGATACCAGTACATGAAGATGGCTCCGTGGGAGTAAATGGAGGCCTTTTAATTGCACAATCTGGGTTAAAACCTGTCAGAGTAGGTAACATTGAATGCACACCATTTTCCCCCGGATTTTGCGCCTGGAGTAAACACTGTTGGATCACAGAAGTTGGGGAAAATTGCACAGGTTCGAGATGATATTTACATCCAAGAGGAACAAGTTGTTATGGTTAAAACTTGTTGAGCCGGACAATATTTTGTACTTGCCTTTTTGGGAAAGACTTGACTCGACCACCCGCGAAGCACTGCCGCCTTAAAATCCGTCAATAATCCGTCAATACACTCTGAGTACAAGCCTTCAGACCTCGAGAAAATCGGTGCAGTCCAAATTTTTGGCGGCGCTCCGCGCCACACACTTGGACTGCAGCAATGAAACTAAATCAGTGTTGGCCCTGACCCAAAAAAACCCTCCGGCACGCGTGAGAGAAACACTAGATTAAGAAGCCACAAGGCAGGGGGATAGTGGCGCGTCACATTGATGAAGAACGCGTCGCAGGCATTGCAGTCGCGTCCGGAACTTATGGACTTGTCGCGAAGTGACAGGCTTACTAAATGTTGTGCGAGGCCCCAAGAACCAAGCAAAGGCGCTTTTACGTTTATACCGACTCGCCTGAGCGCCAGAACGACGGTGGAGACATGTGCAACGTCGACGAGTCAGCACAGAAGCATTCTCGGGTCTCCGATGCAATCTGCGCGCCGTTGGCCGCGGAATTTGGCCGACAGTACATAAGACCTCGGAGAAAGATGGTTAGAAAGATAATCTTTCTCATGAGATAAGGGCAATCTAGTGTACCCCATGGCAAGCAAAAACTTAATTGTTCATGGGGTACGCTATGGCTGGCCGGTCCCTTGGATTTTTGCGTACCCCATGGTGGTCTAAACTGTGTTTTCTCTTGTGGGGTACGCAGGCTAGGCGGTCCGCCGGCCCTTCATAGGCCAGCCCGTCCGAGAGCCCGTCAGTGGCGGCAATGTGAGGTAAAAGACTTCGGTGGAACTTCGTAGCCTCATAACTTGTTAACCATTTGCCAAGACGTCTTTTTACTGGGCACATATGGAAAGAGAAAGTTGAGAGCTTTCTTGCGGTACTAAATTCTCCACGAGTGGATAAGAAATGAGTGAGATATGTCGAGGAAGATGTGAGCTGCAATGATGCTTCTACTGCACGTGTCTGGGGTCTTCGGCCTGATGCGGCACAATGACATGACATCCATTTGTCAACGTACCTCGGGTCGATCTAAGGGTTGCATTTCTCCCAATCCAATTAAAAACCGGTTTATAAACCGGTGTTTATAAACATGTTTACAAACAAGCATAATAAACAAGACCCTAAGGATCGACGGCACTGACAGATATCAACAACGGCACTGACGAACAAGATAAGTAATACGGACTGACTGGCGAGTTTGTAAGTGTCTCCGGCTCGCCGCCTCCCGACTTCCTCACGTGCAAACCATCGGCATCGCACGACAAAGTACGCGAACGGACGAGGGGCTGGAGCGAGGGATGGGACTAAGTACTGGTGGAAAGTGCGTCCTCCGGCTTCTTTTCAAATATTTCTCCAAATCCTCCTTCTTTATCCTCTCCTTTGGTCCTATACATTCCGTTTCTTCTGTCCGTGTTCTGCTTCTCAGTGGCTTTTACTTTTCATTCCTCTAATTTTCTCCCCTTTAATATCTCCTCACATCCGCCGCCTGCCCTGCGTTTCTCCTTTCATCGTCGTGCCCACACTGACTTCTCCTTTTCCTTCTCTAGCGCCAGCATTTCGACCCTCGCGACATCCACCGCTGTCGCATAATGCGCTTCAAGTACTCGGAGCGCGACTTCTACTGCGTGGCTGCTTAGCCCACTGCAGCGAAGTCGACTGTGCACTTGCGTGTGCCGACGCACTCCACTCACCTCAGCACTGTGTATGCGTCGGCCCCAATTCACCACCTCCCAAGTTCAGCGTCGGGTGTTTCGTCACGTACTCGACCCTGGTACATACATCACCCTTCACCCGTGCCATCGGTGGTGCAGCGCTGCTGGGTGGGATATCGTAGCAACACAGTTAAAATTTCTGTACCGGCTCATGGGTGTAGTAAGAGTATGTTTGACCATCTTATTGTAATTCTCAACGCTTGAATTTGTTTTGGTCAAAGAAACTCAACAAGAAAACGATTCTTTTTTGGAAACTAGCACAAAAGTTCGGTGAGCGTCTAATTTAATCGCTCATCGGCGCAAGGGAAGATGAAAGCGTCTATGATAGAGATACAGAAAGACAGCACGCCGGTAATATACAAGCTAAAGCGCTCAAGATCTGTGAAATCCTCAGGTTCTATCCCGATTTCATACTTCCTTTTAATCGAGGCCGACTCGCTTGCAACTCTGGACGCGGGAGCCATGGTTGAATTGATCGAACTAAAGGAGTGTTATAATATTTCCTACACTGCACTTCATCTATTCACCACTTTTACCAGCCTCAACGCCAAGTCGGTTTTAATTCATCAAATCTTCAACTGGGTCTTTTTAGATTTATATGGCGAAAGTGTGGTAAGATCGAGTTACTAAAGTTCTAAAGAAAGAGAGATATAAGGCTACTGATTGCCCACAAAGTCATAAATTGTCCAGCCGGTAAACCGACGGAAGAGACCGGAAGGGAAGAAACCGCTGAACTCGTCTTGGCCGTCGTATAATTCAGCGTCAAATTTCCTTGACCAGAATCTTGAACAGCAACAAGACCGACACCATGCGTATCCTGATCCAGGGTGAAGCTGATGTCGAACTTGCCGCCGCCAGCGTTGAAGGCAACTGTCGAGGTGTAGTACTGATTGCCAACATAGTCGGCGACAAATGCAGAGGAGATGCGGCCGGTGGAGAGCTCGATGGTGTAGGTGTACTTTCCGGCGCTCAGGTCGCCGAGGGACATGATTAGGGCATTGTCTGAGTCGTCGAAACCGGTGAAGAGGTCATCTGATAGAAGGAAGGATGTGAGATATAAATGAGAAAGAAAGAGTCAAATTGAAGGCGGTATCGCACCTCCAGTTAAGCTATCAGAATCGGAATCGTCTTCTCGAGCGGATGCCATCGCAACACTCGAACAATCAGAACCTTGCTGGAACCAAACCAAACAGCTCGTGTCTCTGGTTGGTCTTCAGCTCCTTTTTTTTTTTTGCTCTCGCCGGAACAGGCTTCTGTGGCTCACCGAGGCCCAAGTTCTAACAGAGGTTATCAATCTTATTTGAATCGGCGTCCAAACTCGGGCTTGGTTACAAGGTCTTCTCCCGTCTTTGGTGCGACCCACAAGACAAATTCAAACTGTTCTCTCCGTTTCCAAGTCTTGGTAATTTAGCATCCCCTGCTCCTCATTGCACAGTCCAGGCCTGATAAATAGGGATGGCAACCGTACCGTATACGGGTACGGTCCGTATTTTTACGGCTAATACGGCTATACGGCCGTGTGAATACGGTCCGGGTTGACAGGGTTTACAGCTCAAAACGGTACGGTACCCGTCCGTGTACGGTAATACGGCCGTATTTACGGTGTAGGACAGGTGTCAATTTTTTTGGGCTACCGTGAGCCATAAAACAAATGAAATAATGCTATTTATTCACCTCCAGTGAGGTCTAGGACAGTCTTTAAGCAGAGGCAGTTCTTAGAGATTGTCTCAGCCTGCAGAAACGCGCATCAAATGCCAATGACATCGCGCGCCCAGCCACGGCGAACCCAGCAGGACAGGTGTGTAAACGAGATCTTAGTTAGCATAGACTCACGCGATGTCAGCATTGACATTGGAATGGTACGACATCATTTGTGCCAAAAATCAACCCACAGCCGAGATCAAATTATATTGCCGTATATACGGCCGTACCAGCTAGACGGAGACGGCAAATACGCCGTGTCCGTATGAGTCTCCTTCGGACCTCTGACGGTACAGTGCCGGTTACCGGCTTACGGTGACCGTTTGCCGGCGGGTACGGTTGCCATCCCTACTGGTAAATCTCGTATTCTCAATTCTCTACGATTCAGTGTCATACCCCTCAGGGAAAGGCAGCGTTAGTAACATCCTGGCCCATCCCACCGCTTCGCACCGAACCTCGTCTTCGCCTCAATCTTCATCTTCGACGCAATGTTCTTATCTAGTCTCACCACCCATTTCTCACTCCCTCCATACCACTCGAAGTTTGAAGCTTACTTTCCCAGCAGAGGGGAGCGCACGCATTGCCGATCTTCTGAGCTGGAGATTTAAGCAGTTTCGGCCAGCTGCACGTTCGTTCCGTTAATGCAACGATCAAAATGTTAAAGAACGGTTGTAGCAACGGACTCAACAGAAACAAGGTTAATCTCTCTCTTTTCTTCCCCCTCTCTCTTTTCTCATTTTCAAAACCTGATTTCGACAGACCCTCCACAGACTTAGTTAATAGCCGAATTTTAAACGCGTCCGGAGAACAACTACGACACACTGAAGGTACAAAATGTAAACGGGATTGTTGATATTTATCGGCAAAAAAAATTAGATAGTGACAGGGGTGGAAAGTGGAGAGATGGTGACTGTGCCCCAGGTCGGTCCGACAGCATACACTTCTTCAGACACCACAACAGGCCATGCCGAGTCGTCGAATCCGGGTCGCTCGAATCCATCCGGAATAGCACCCTTGGGTGACTTCCACTGCTCAGCAGTCAACCGCGCATCAGTCAACACATATGCGCCCGCGGTACAGTTGGTTCTCCCGGTTGGCTGCATGTTTATTTCCATGGCTACGAGGACGCCGGCAGGGCTCGCAACATTGTTCGTCGCGAGCACGGCAAGCACCACCTCCGAGGCCGGGGTCGCGAAGTTGATGGTGTACCGCTGCGCAACCTTCGAGCTTGTGCCGTTCCCGACGGTCGCACCGTTCACGTACAGTGTGTATTGGTTGTCCGCAGTAATGATGATGGTCGCGGATGCGGGGACCTGGCCGGGCGCGGGAATGAATGTGCGGCGGAATGCACGCTGGCTCGCAGGTACCTTGCCGCTCGCGGGTACAACGTCTGTCCACACCCACTCCGCGTGCTCGAGATCGACCACGGGTGGAACTGAGGGGATGAACTCCGGGGCGCTGCCGGCTACCACCGTTGCCCCAGGCCAAGCGGTGTCATCGAAAGACAGCTGCTCGAATCCGATGGGGAGCCCCTTGTTCACGCGCCAGGTGCTGTCGCTCACGAGCGTGTCCGTGGTACCGTCACTATATGTGAGGAGGATGCTCGCCAAGAGCGCGCCATCGGTAGTAACGGTGGAAGCATTAACCGCAAAAACGTTGTAGCTGGGGAGGAGGTCCACACAAAAGCGGTAAGCAAAATTAATGCGGTAAGCGGCCGATCCAACGAGGTCACCGTTCACGTATAAAGTGAACATGTTCTCGGCATCAATGAGAATCTCTGCCGCGATGAGGGCCTTTCCGAGAGGCGGGGTGAAGTCCTTCCGGAGCGCCACGAAGGCGTTGGCCTTCGCGGTGGAAGTCCAGATCCAGTCGGATGACGCGAAAGTAAGCGCACGAGTCACAGGAGGGGCAAGGCCGCGATTGGTAACATTATTTACTGCCGAGATTGAATAAATAAATAATTGAGCAGGTGTCGCAAACTCTACAACACACCAGCGGCGAAAGAGAACGGGGCGAAGAGCAAAGAGAGGCTGGAGAGCAGAGCAACTCGAACTAGGGCACAGTTCAGTCAATCGATTGGGGGAGGGAAAATATGGAATCTCACAAAGCGGGGCCATTATAGTGGTAGAAATACCGATCGGAAGTGTCCAGCTTTTATCTTGGGATGTTGGCAAGAGCATGTGCAATGTTACAAGTTGTCGGTGGTTGATGTCGGAGTCCCAAAGTCCTGAAATATACGAACTTTACGGTATCCGTGACCGCCATAAAACCCTGCCAGGACACCAGTTACAGCCAGAATGTCGACCGCAAACCGCCCAAACTTCATTCATCCCATCTAGAATCCATATACAACGGTACAAGGCAGCGAGAAGAAGGCCAGATGTCATAGAACTCAACTGCATTTGGGCCCGGACTTTCAAAGCGCCGGAGACGCGACGTACGGAACGACTTGCGTCTTTCAACTCCTGTTGTGCTATCATTGCATCGGAGTCTCATAGTTTGAAATTTTAGCGGCGATAAAGTATAAAGTGAGTCCGGTGACATAGGGAATCACGTAAAACATGCAGCAAATCGAACTAAATGCTGGTAATGGATTGTGAGAGTTTTCTGGAATCATCGAAAGAACAGAGGAATCGGAGAGGATCGGGAGTGCATAATGAGAAGTTGCCAGCACCGGAGTTTGAGGCAAAATTTGCGCTGCCGGGATCTGGCCTAGTCTCTGTTACAGACCAGAAACGGATGATGATCAAGATGTACAAGATGTGCCTTCGCTTCGCTCCGGCGCAAGTGCTTTTACATGGATCTCAGTTTTTTTTGTGTCCACAGTACTCAATTCATGTCAAAAGAATAGTAACAACTATTGTGATTGGGTTTTATGTACATAATTTCAATAAAGAAACAGTCAGGGTACGATGCATAGACATGATAGGAAATACGGTGGTATGTCCGAATCGTGGTCACGTACACTTTTTTTCAAAACTGGTTGGGGGCACTTAGAACCTAGGAATAGAGCGCGGTGATTATCCCATAACTACATCATTTATTGGCTGGAATAACTCATCTTGTACTGGCGCTCGAGGCCCGGTGGTGGCGGCCACAGTACATCGTTACCGAAGTTGGATGTAAGAACACAACATAGTCCATCAAGATGTACCAGCGGCGTAAGTTTACCTTGTTCGCGGGCCTTCTTGGAATCGAAAATATTGTGGCAGCGGGCGTAGAACCGTCACACACCACAGCTCCGATTCCAGCGGGATCTCGAAAATACATGTTGGACAAATTACAATGTAATATCATGCATAGCAACATACCGCTTTCACCAGCTGCGAGGGAAAGAACAACGCGTCGGGAATGCACAGCGACGCGGGGTTGAGTTGACCACGTAGACGACTGAACAAAGGTATGGTAGTCAAATGCATAGATAAATATGAGAAGTACAGCCACTCACCGGAATCCCAAAAAATGGAATGGAATTTGCGGGTATTGGATAGCGCAGTCATGGGCGGGGTAATTGGTTTTGAAAGGAAGGTGGGGCATAGCACCACAATCGAAACTTGAACTACTCGTAGCTGATGGGGCTGAGTTCGTTGTGGCATTGAAAACTAATCGAGTTTCTATTCAACCCAATCAATAGCTCCAACATTGATTTGAATGTCGAGTTCGAAGTTGACACAGGGATAAAGAAGATGTAGTTGATTTTCACTCAATTCCTATTCCGCAATTTCAAAGTCAGGTAGAGTTCAAGTAAAAGAAAGAACGGGCTGACCGTTGGGGATGCCATGCGAGTCCGAGGTGGTGGCAGTTCGTGCTAGAGATGTAACACTTCGGATACTCTATGCTGTCAAGGCAGTCAGTGATGGAATAAATACTAAATCAGATCTCAAAGCACAGAAGGCAACGACGAACCGTCGGATAATTTTCAAGACGATGGTGAGGTAGACATCTTTCCTGTATGCGGGCCGAAAATTCAGCCAACAAATGAATGTTAAAAAGGGATCATACCGGGCAAGAGAAGGCGGTTATGATGATTCTCAAGTTGCATCTAAGCAAAGAGGTGAGCCGATCAATAAAATGTTTAAAATCACGTACCAGAGATTGGAAGGCGCTGTGGTGGCAGCCACCAGATAGTCGTCATTGCTCCTTGAATAGAATGCAAAGATATGTCCTCACTACGCTTCAGGCACCGGGAGGAAGTCTGAGCATCGCCAAGCACTGCGAAATCGCGTGCACGGGGATGATTAGGCTTCAGCGGGCAGTGCACCTGATCTCTTGGTGGACAGAAAGCTGATAGTCTCGATGAGCGCAGAGCAACACGGCATTCAGAAAGTACCTACCAATCATCGATGGACTAGAATGGCGCCGTTCAGAGCCTCATTTGGGACTGAGCTGTGAGGATGAGATTCAGCAGAGGATAGGAAAGCAAAGGGAGTGGACAGGCTATCGATAGCCGAAGAATTGACGTACCTCAGACACAGCGTCTCTGGGAATTGCGCGAAGAATACCAGGCATTCCGCAGCGGCATGGTCTGTTCGGAGCCCGAAATCGAGAGTGTGAGACTTGGAAAATCCGGGAGGGAGCTGTCGGGGTGCAGAAGAGCTTGAATGCGAGATATTGAGGCAGAATTTGGATGCCACACGACAGAGGTCTGAAGCCATTTTGCAGATCTTGAACGGCGAGCAAGGATTGAACTGGGTGAATTGAGGGAACATGGATTGGAGAGAGCTTGAATGGAGCTTAACTTGCGGTTGTTGCGAATAGGCCACGGACAGCAGGTATCTTGAGGGCGTACATTGAGCAGGGTGAGGGAAGGAAGGAAGAAGCGAGATGCCGGAAACGATGCGGGGTCTTGCATATATGTGGCCCATTGCTTCGCTGCTCGTAGCTGCGAGGACGCTAGAAAAGGATATTCAAACAGCTCTGGATAAGGAAGCACAACAAAGCCTCCCCTTCGGCATCAGCGTCGAAGCCAAGAAAGGAGTGCACCACGTGGCCGCAGGGTCGGCGCGCAGCGTGCTGTAGTCAAGGGGGGAGTTCTTGAGCGCGCTGTCGTCGGGGAAGTAAGGTCTGGGGCCGAAGGGATAGAGGGGGAGGGAGCAGGCGGAAGGGGGGACTTTGCAAGCCAGCGACACACTACTGAGCCGCCGATAGCCCTGGTCGCGTCCGGATTGTAGACGTCGCAGAAGGGCGGGGTGCGGAGACGGGGGAAGGAAGCGATGTGGGGGTGGATGTCCATGATGCCGAGAGTGTCGAGGGGCATCACTGGAATGAGAGTGAAGGCAGGTTAGCATTTGCGATGGAATGTGAAGAGGGCAGGGGAGGGACATATGCGGATTGACTGAGATACAAAGTCAGCTCGCGCACGGTCAGGGCGAGGGCGAGGGCATCTGGCGCATTAGGTACGTCACGTCGAATAGTATAATTGTCGCTCTCAATCCAGATGTGGGTGCCCGACTCGCTCCAAGCGCTTGAAATTGTCCCGCGACCGCGGGTGTACCCACCCCGTACTGCAGTATGGTACTGCAGTATGCGCACGCCCGACCTAGCTCCAAGCGCTTAAGATCGTCCCGCGACCGCGGGCTTACCTCACCCCGTACATGCACCACGCCCGTGACGCGCATCCCGAGCTTGACTCGCCCGCGCGGAGCTGCGATAACAAAATATTATTCTGTAGTGCACCGCGTCCCACCCCATCATCCCTTCGCGCGCACCCCCTCCTCGACGCCCAGATCCACACAAGAGAACACCTCCCCATTTTACTTCTTGCTCCTACACCTCGTTCCCGACCCGGAACCCGTGCAAGTTTACACGCGGGTCCAAGAGCAACACCCGCCGTGTAAGGATATGAGGGAGAGAAGCTGGTGTATGAACATGCACTTTAAATTTGGATTTGCGATGGGAGGAACAGACGACACTGGAGTTGTAGCGAACGATACAGCGAGCGAGAAGCGAGTCCGCGGAGTGGGTCATTTGGAGCGTGTCTCGAATGATGTAGACGCGAACCCCGTCGGAGAAGGAAGGTAATGGGTACACGCAAGCGGACGCGCAGGGCGGAGGAAGGTACGGTGGGCGTGTCCTTCGCTTTCACGAGGGACGCGTATTGCTCGTCACTTCAATCCGAATCCACGGTGGCACTGCGCGCTCTCCGTCCCTTCCTCCGGGCCCTTCCTGCCCTTCCCGCACTCTCTCGGTTCATCACGAGCTCGTCTCCGGCTTGGAGATACGCCGCCCCACGCTCAGGACCATCCCCGCTCTGCGCAGCCCCGCACGATGTTTGAATGAGCATAAGGGGAGGTGCAGCTCTGCGTACGCATAGCATGCTAGGTGTATGTGCGCAGACGGCGGCGCTTGCACGATCGGGGGATGCGGATGTGCCCAAATGTACGACGAGCGGGCCTTTCTCCGCGTGCTGGAGATGCACGACTCGGCGGAGAGCGGGGACGCCACAGGTGGAATTGTGCTCAATCGTGGGGAGAGACCGAGAGGTCGAATCGGCCCCGACAACGCACAGCTGCTCAGACGCGGCAGACCTCGTTCCACCGCTCCAAATCGTTCCGCTCCGCGTGCAGTCCGAGGTCCAGTCGAATCGAGCGTGAGCATGAGCGTGGGGGGAGCATAATAGAAGCTGAACGCGCGGCGGAGGTATGTCTGAAGCGGTCGTGCTCGTGCAAGTCCGAGACGTCGGATAAGCGAGACCTAGGGTGGGCTGCCGAGGAGTCGATAACGCTCGGCTACCGCGTGCGCTGCTTCCCGAGAGCGGCGGCTCAGTGATCCCGTACATGTACCCGACCCACGGGCGCCCCGAGCTCGACTCGCCTCGAGCGCGCGGCAGGTGCTGCACCGTCCAAGCACAATATCGCCATAGACTTGGAGCCGAGCACGGCGGCGGTCCACGGGCATCACAAGCTCAATGCAAGGGCACGGCGGAGCCATGGCAAGTCGCACGTCAAGAGTGGGGCGTGCTCGGGCTCGTAGGCGCCGGATGCGATGAAGAGGCAAGACGGAGCGGAAGATCGAGGGTGCGGGCTCGAGGAATACGATACCGGACTCCGTAAGACATGCGCAGCGCAACCGCCGCCGCCGACGGGCACGAGATAACGGGAGCGGGAGCGGGATGGAAGGGCGTAGGCCCGTACTGCGAGGGGGGGTCGAAAACGGCTGGAATGGCGAGGGGAGAAGCGAGAGGTCGAGCGCGAGGTGCGGCGGAGCCATGGCAGGGCACATGCGAACGAAAGGGTGTGCTCGTGTGGCTGCGCGTGCGGGCGAGAACTCGAGAAAGGGCGAGACGACGGACGCGGAGAGGACAGGACAGGAGAGAACAGAGCGTGGGGCGACATCGAGGCGAGCGCAGACCGGCGGGTGCAGGTGCGGGTGCGGGCCCGAGGACGCAATAAGCAGAGCGAGCCGAAGTTTTGCGGTGCATATCACACGGCCCAGCGAGGCCCCCACGAAACGACATGGGTGCGGCGAGTCTCCTTGGCGGGCCCCGCGACAGTGTCATCCCATCTCCACACCCGACTCGCGAGCACCGCGCACGCGCAGGACCGGCCACCGCGAGGAACAGATGTGTCATATGGGGCGTCGAGGGTCCGCACTTCTTCGCCTTCTCCACTCCGAGCCCTTGCTGTGCTGGTGGGTGGGGCGTGCGGTCTGCAAGTGCGTGGACGCGATGGGTAGAGAGAGCCTGGTGCACGGCGCACATACAAAAGGAGTAGATCCACGCGTCGGGTCGAGTGCTCGCCCCGCGCGATAGGATCACCGTCCCGCCTGACGCGCGCCCCGTCGACGCTCGAGCACGGACCGGCGCACCGTGAGGGACAGACACGAGGCGCCGAAGTCGGTGTCCGGTCTTGGTCGTGCTGCGCTGGTGGTGGATACGACACGTGGGGGCGGAGGTGGGGTCGAAGGTGAAGGAAACAAGAGCGCCGCGATCGGCATTCCATACGATGGAGGACGAAGCAGCGTCGGCAGCGCATCTAGCAACGAGATCGAGATCAGTATATGCAAGAGATGAGAAGGCAGGCTCGTGGAGGGATGGGGGGCTGGGAAGACGTACGTACCGTGGACTTGACATGAAAACCGACACGCGCCGCCGAGGTGGGTGATTACATAGATACGTCTGCACGTCGATGTTAGGCTCGCAGGAGCGGGGGAGCAGGGAGTGGGCGTATAGTGGAGTCGAGGTGGAACAAGGAGGATTGCTTTATCAAGCTCCTGAGTTCTTCCGACGGCAAGGTGAATCGAGCTGACTGGGGCGTAGAGACTGGCGAAGGGGGGCGCGGTCCCTAGAATAACCGCTGGTGCGGGAGGCTTGGATGCAAATGCTCCAGTATTCGGGACTTCCAAGGAAGTACACAGCAGGGCTGGTATGAAAGTATCCTCTACGAAAGATGGCGGAGGTTAGACGCACGGAATCGCAAGAGTGTAGATTATACATACCGAGCCCTGGCAATTCCGCGGGTCATACACGGAAAGGTCGATGGCGGCGCAGCAGAGTGCTGGGAATAGCGCGTCGCAAGAAGTAACCAGATCATCATGCCCTCGACGCTTGAGCTTGAGCTCCAGAGGTGCCGGCTGTACGGGAGGCACTCGTAGGGACGACAATTTGGTGCCACCGCGACGCCCACCTGAGGGACCGCCTCTTCCCTTACGGCATGGGCCTGTTAGGCCATTTAACTTGTATGACAGCAAATGGCCTAAGAGGGTACATCGGAGGTGCGGAGCCGATGCTTCGATGACGCACGACGGTACATCGGAGGTGCGGAATGCGGAGCCGATGCTTCGACAACTTACACGTTGCCTCCGCCCTCGCTGCCGCCCCTCCCGCCGTCCCGCCACCCGCTGCCCGCCATCATAGATCTCGGTGGCGCCCTCCCACATCGCTGTTAGCAATTCACCTAGCCCCCTCACATGCTGACCGGTGACCCCCCGCGCTCACTCCCGCCACCTGCTGCCCGCCATCATAGACCTCGGTGGCGCCCTCCCACCCTGACATTGCACCTGTTACCAGTTCGCCTAGCCCCCTCACATGCCTCGCATGCTGACCGGTGACCGCCGCGCTCACTGCTGTCCGCCGAGCGTGCGCCATCATGCACCTTAGTGCCTCCGGCCCACTTTCCTGCTTTTCCCCCTCAGTCCGTCTGCTGATTCTTCCTTGCACAGATCCATAGCACAACACCAGTCGATTTTCACCGTCCGCTGTGCTCGCTGCTGACCACTGCGCCCACTCGCACCCAGTTGCGGCACTTCCTGACAATCTAAGCGGTACGTCCGCCTTACTCGCTGCTGACCACTGCGCCCACTTGCACCCAGTTTTCGGCCCACTTCCTGACGATCCGAGCGGTGCGTACCTCAAAAAATGTATCGTATCTGAAACGAGAAGGCACCGGAGGCACCGGCCACTGAAGACTCATATAATTACCTACCTGCAGCCCACTTCCCGACAATCTAAGCGGTGCATAGCTTGAAATGAATGGCCGTTCCGTGTCTAGATCATTGAAATTTGCTTTAAAAAGACAACACACATGCAACGGAGGCGCCGGTCACCTAAACGTCTCAAGAATCACTCAGAATGAGATGGGCGACAGTTATGTACAACATTGTAACATTGCTCTAGCTACAATGTGTATGTACAATACAGTGCGATAAAACAAAATGGAAACAAAAACCTACGAATACACAAGATAGGTCGGCAACGGCGTAGCGATGGACAGATAGTAACAAGATATAGCAAGATGATGGAGACGGAACGAGATTGGATGGGGTATGTACAGAAACAATACACAAGATAGCAAGATAGCAAGATGAGCGATACATGATGATATATGAGGGAAAATATACAGGAGGGGAGGGGGAAATATACAGAAGGAGGGGAGAGGTGAGAGAAACGGAGTGGGAGAAGCGCAAGTCCGACGATTGATGGTGATACCGAAAAAAAAGGAGGCAGCGGAGCCTCCGACGCGCAGTACATGTTAACAAACAAAAAAAAATTCAGCCCAGGCCCAAGATCCCTCAAGGCGGCGCTCCACCCTGCATGAACCCAGCTATCATCGCCGAGATCTGCTCAGGCTTCAGCGCCCCCAGCAGCTGCAGAAGCTGCGGATCCATTGGCCCTGCCATGGGCGCAATAGACGAGGACACGGGGCCTGCGAGCGCATCAGGAGCCGTGGCGACGCGCGCAGCGGAGGATGACGAGGACGGCGCCATGGACGAGGATGCGGGGGCCGCGCGGGCATCAGGAGCCTTGGAGCGCGCAAGGGCGGCGCGTGTGTCCGCCGCGGTACCTCCGCCTCACTCAAGGTTGCGATGGGCGGTGTCGAGTATCGGGGCCTGTCTCTCTCCCAGTTCCAAAACCCGGACCTGGACGGCGGCACCGAGGGTGGTGCCATGGACTGCGGCGGCGGGCCCGATGAGGCAGGCGGCGGCGGCGGAGGCTTCCGCCTCAACGCGGACGAGGAGGCGGCGGGCAGCAGTGGGGCGACAGGCGGCGGCGGCGGCGGCCCTCTGCAAACGATGCAGACGAGGGGGGCGGCAGGCGGTGGTGGCGGCCTCTGCAACGACGAAGAGGCGGGGGGCAGCAGCGGCAGCACTCCCATTTGTTGACGGGCCGCATTCGACCGCCTCGACCTCGGGGGCGGTGGTGCAGAGGTCGGAAGGGGCGGATCCCACTCATGTGGAGGGGCGCGCGGAGGGGGCGCATCCCACTGATAAGCAGTGGACGCGCCGTGCTGTGCCACCTTCCCCAAGAGCCTGCCGGCACCGTTGAAGACATTGCGCATCTCGCGCCCATCCTTCTTTGACTTGTGCACCGGCGACACCGGGATTTCCACGTAGTCCATGACTTGCTGCTGGGGAGACGGAGCCGCCTGTGGTGCGACGGGAGCCTCGGCTGCTGACTCGGACTCGGACTCGGACTCGGACCGGACTGTGGTCGCCCGTCTCCTCGCCGTCCTCCGAATGGGAACGTCGTCCGACTTCTCATCGTCCGACATGAACAGCGGCGCCGGTGCGGCAGTAGCAGGCGCGGCAGGAGCAGCCGTACGCCGTGTTGTACGGCGAGGAGCTAAACGCCCGCCCCCCTCCTGCTCTGGCATGGTGGCACCAGGAGCCTCCGCTGACGGCGCCTCCGATGGACGAGTGGAATCCCCCCGCCGTCTCTTCAAAGGGGGCGATGCGGGCTCCTCCTCCTCTGGCTCGAAGTCGGATGAGCCGCTATCGCTGTCCTGTTTCGCCTTGCGCTTGCCCTTCGTGCGTTTTGCAGGCTTGGGCTTGGCCTTGGAGCGTACAGCGTATCCCTTGGAGGAGTTGGCGGTGAGCGGCGACCCTATCGAGATGACGGGGTTGGTATGGCGTAGGTCATAATCCACCTCGTGGGAGGCGTTATCATCCCGCAGACACGGTAGAAGCTCGCCTCCCGACGTGCGCCAATGCTGTTTGATCGCTGTCGCAGGGCCCGCCGGCGGAGATACGCGGTAGTCGTGGCTGAAGATGACATAGGACCCTGAATTATCGTTAGTATGCTGAACAACTTGAGATCAAAGAAAAAAATACCGGAGAGGCGCTTGTGCCGCTCAAAGCGGAAGTCCCTGCTCGGGGCCACCCTTCTGGGCATCGAGAGCGGCGTTGAGCGACACCATCTCTGGATCGCGCCAGGCGCCGGTTCCCTTGCCTCCCGGGTACCAGCTGAAGAGGCGCACGTCGGCGGGCCAGCCCGTACAAGCAAGTTCGGCGGTCGCGAGCAGATTAGCGACAGTCGCACACGCGAAGTTGCTGTTGTCCTTCATGAAGATGTCGATCCCAGTGTCATCGATGCAGGCGGTGGCGAGCCGGAGCCGCGAGGCCTTGATATCGTTTTGATGTTTGTTGTTGGTCGCCTTCTGCTTTTCGTTCTTGACAGAAGATGGCTTGGCCTTGGGCTTCGCCCGCGCCGGCACGGATGTGTCGGGGGCAAAATCAGCGGTCGAGGCATCCTCGGCGTCGCTGGTGGCGGTGGTGACGGCAGCGGAGGCGGCAGCGGCGGAGATGTTGGCAGCAGGGACGTTGGCGATCTGGACGTTCTTCATCGCGTTCATACTAACTTCGTTGATAAGGTGTGAACTTGAACACACCTGAAATAAATCGATTTTTGCGACCTTTCAGTTGGTTTGACTGATAAAACCCGTGAATAAGGTTAGAAGGGTGCTAGTCGTCTCCCAACGACGGAGCACTAGGCTGTTTATGCATTTGAAAGCCAGTTTTATCAATATTTGAACCACACTGGTCATAACACTGCTCCTGCAATCTGTACAGTTTGTGCAGGTTTGCTTGGGTAATTTATGGATGCTGCGCCATTAAACACACAATGGGAAGATAGAAGGATATTATAAAAAGCTAAAGGAACGAAGGATAACTTGTCCGCGGTGATTTGAACTCTATTTGAAGAGGATTTCCCAATTTGGAATCTAGTGGTTGAACTTACGGAATCTCTGGATTGTTCCGGAGTTCGTTCACATACAATTCGGAGTATGGATGTTTCGCAGAGGTCTGGAGTATCGTTCCATTGGTCCGGACAGTCTAGACTCTATCAGAATAAAGGAAATAAGCTGGGAAAAGATAGGAATCAAAAGGCTGTACAGTCTCCTTGGAGAATGGTTTCTTTTGGAGAAAGCGGTCACAGCGACCTCGGATCAGACAGGGAGGATGTCAGACAATGCCCAGAGCAATGTGCGATAGGTCTAGAAGGACTTGGACGCACTTGGCAAAGTCTGGGATGTGGATACAGGTTGCACTTGGAAACAATTCAAAAGGCTGTACATTTCCCTTGGGGAAATAGCCTTCTCCTCGGAAATTGCATCGGAAGGTTGCTAGGACCGATACAGCTGACTCATGGGCGCTGTTCTCTCGGTCTCACACGGAGTTTTAACCCCAGAAAAGCGGTTTTCTTCACACATACTTTATACCCTTTTAGTCAAACAACATGTATTTAAACTGGCATGTAATTTATGTACGGACAGTGAACCCCTCACCCCTGTTGGCATATATTGGTCCTCTCAGACATTGGCTATCGTCTGAAGTCCTACCTGAGCTATACTGGTTGAACAAGGCCTTGCCTTTTGCATTCAACTCAGTCTAAGTCTCTACTACGGCCTTGTGCCATTTGCTTTAAGTCCAGCAGTGGGTTCCTTGGGCAGTAACTGAGGATAATTGAATTGTCACATTGTTTCAAGCACTGTTAGTGTTAAGAACGAAAGGTTACAGAGGTAGTCCATTGAGATTGAAGGACGATACGCCTGTCCTACTTCCCCGAACACACACACACGGCATTTGAGTTGTTAGTGGTTGAGTTGAGAGGATATTGGAGCTTAGACTTTGTCTAGCTCTTTTGTATTCGATTCCACTACTGCACTTAGGTGCATCGTTTCATCTGGAGCCCACCGCGAGGGGTAACAGTCTCAAAAAGGATTACTTGCCTGTCGTTATAACCTTGTGTTGAACGAATTGTACAAAGGATAATTGTCAACCTGTCGAGCCACAGCTCCAGGGAACAAGCTGGTAATTGGGAGACTTCTGGTTCACACACGTATCCACCTTTCTCAGAAGGTACAGGGCGTTACTGGACTTCAGAGCCGACCAATAGAACTAGTAACAACTCAACTGGTAGAAGGAGCCGTCAGGTTTCTTCAAGCCCAGCGGATAACGCTAGATTTCTAGCAGCGAGTCAGACACAACAAAGGATTGAAGCCAATCTAAACCAGAGGCGTAGGGACTCCGAGTCTCAGAACCCCTTGGCAGCGAACGGTTTCGAGTCCATTCTTGGATCACAAAACAGTGGTGAAGAGGCTCAGTCTTCTGAACCACTTGGTTTAAATTCAGCAGGCGAACCACCTGTTACACCGAACTCTTCCAGTCCTCAGATTGATAACCCACTTTCTATTCCCTCTCTTACTCGTTCTTTGGTCCCCATTCCTATTTCTATCATGTCTACCACTACTGTTAAAATACCGGAGGAGTGGGATCGCAATGCGCCCCATTTTGATTCCACAAAACCAGAGGATCTCCAGCAGTTCTTGGACCACATGGAGTCTCTAATGGAGAAGGCTAAAACGCCACAGGATGAAAAGAAGGGAAAGTTGGTTCGTTATGCAGACTATACTTCAAAAAGGGAGTGGATGAGCTTGCCTTCCTATCGGAGTGGAAGCTATGATGATTTTATCAAGGAGATTATTGCCCACTATCCTTCTATCAGAGATTCGGAGAAGGGATCCGTCTCTCAGTTGAATAAGTTGTTGGCAAGGTTTCCAGCAAGGAGTATTTGCATGGATGACCAGGACGAGCTTATGGACTTTATTAGGCCATTGCAAGTCCAGGTAAAGAGGTTGATACCGGATAAATTGACCAACAAAACGGCTATAGCCAGGTTTATGGAAAAACTGGATGCTGACTTCGTTTCTCGTATCTGGAACCGGTTGGATATGGATGAAGTGGCTCGGAATATGATGCCTGTTGATCCTGATGATGCTGCTGCTGTTGCAGCAAGAGCAGCAAGGATCAAAGCTCGTGAAGCAGAGCGCTACTTATTTGAGGAGGTCATTGCTGTAGCAAGGGAGATTGCTAAAGGAAGCACTGACAGAGGTGAATATGATTTTGGAGTCAGTACTTCTGGTACTGAAAAGGTGAATCGACGTACTATCAAGTCTGAAGTGGACTCTGTAGCTCTGAATCTCGAAAAGAGACATGAGGCAGCCATGGAAGAGATGAAGCAGTGGTCAGTTCAAATGTTGGATAAGTTTGAACTGAGCCAGCGTCGAATGGAACAGTTCATGAAGTCAGTTAGCAGTGGGAGTAGCGTTCCAAGGCAAGGAGAAAGTTCTGGCAATGCTCCAGCTTTCAATCGGCCTATGACTTTGGCAGAAATTATCTGTCACTACTGTCGAACTAATGGACACATGATAATGAATTGTGAACATCGTCGGAGGCACATTGAAGAAGGGTTGCTCAAGGTCAACCAGGGCAAAGATTGCCTCACGGATGGATCACCCTTGTTCCCGCCTCGAGATGGTCGCTCAAAGAAGGATTTCGTTGAGGACTATTACAAGAAGAAGTCATCTCAAAACTATGTTGGTTCAGTTGCTGGGGTTTTCAATGTCACCACCGATATGGAGGAGGCCTTGTTTCCCAATGGGACAGACTACGACCCAAGAGATGATGAAATCTTGAGTCTGAGGGTGACAGAGGCGAATCTGAAGCGTCAGCTCGCTCAGATGAACCATGCTCAAGGGGAAAGGACGATTCAACTCGTCCAACAACAACAACCAGTAGGGGTTGTTCAACCAACCCCTACAATGGCTTCTTTACCAACAAGTGATCTTGCACAAGCATTCACTTTGTTGTCAACGGTGGCGCAGCAAATGCAGCAGACTCAGCAGCAGCTGTTGGCGCAAACCAGGGCAAATGCCTCTCGAACAGGCACTTCCCAAAATAATGAGGGTTTCTAGACGGTTCGAGGAAGGGGGTAAAAGGGCAGGGTAAACCAAAGCCCATATCTGCGAAATCCCCGGAGGACCAGGCAAAGCAGAAAAAGCCAGAAGTTGATAAGACTGAGGCATCCAGTTGGCGTAAGCCAAAGGAAGATAAAAAGGTTAGATTCACCGAAGAAGAATCAGCTGGTACTGGACTCAGGAAGGAGCTGCCTTTCAAGGATGTTCCACCAGTTGAATTTGCGGATAATAAAAAGGAGGCTGCTGGTACCATGAAGCCAGAAACTGTGGCTGAGATCGCGTCGGATGTGGCTTATCGTTTGAGAGCTCCAATAGACGAAATCAAGGATGCAAGTGTAAAGGCTATAGTGGAGACAATCAAGTCGGTCACAATCGGAATTCCGTTGCAAGACTTGATTGCTGCAGCTCCTGCCGTTCAAAAGGAAACTAAAAATCTGGTCAGCAAGAGGCGAGTACCAGTAAAGGAGAATGAGGGTGTAAACCTTCAAGAGGATATTCAAGGGTTACACACATCAGTGGAGGGAGAAGAATCGCTTCCTGGCAATATTTACACTCAGGAGGAACAGTATATCCAATCGGATGCCATTCATACTGGGGAGATACCAATGCCCATGACATTCTATGTGGCACAAGAGCAGGATGGACTCGTTCCAAAGGGTGCTATTGTCGCTTGTGATCCGGTCTTGCAATATCTGAGTACACTGAAGGAGAATGAAGCTCCTCGACAGATATTTACTTCGATGACAGATCCAGCCAGGGGAACAGATTCAGCTCCACTCAGAGTTGTATATCCTTTGATCGATGGACATGCGCAAGTTGAGGCCATCTTGGATGGGGGGTCTCAAATTGTTTCGATGTCTTTGGCAACTGCGATTGAACTGGGTTTAACTTGGGACCCAGATATCAATATCTTTATGCAAAGTGCCAATGGACAGGTTGAAAAGACGGTTGGATTGGCTAAGAATGTGGCCTTTAGGTTCGGGGAGATTACTGTGTACTTGCAGGTACATGTAATTCGGGATCCTGCCTACAAAGTCTTGCTTGGGAGGCCTTTTGACATCTTGACTGCAAGCAATGTTCAAAACCAGCGGGATGGAAGTCAGATCCTCACTTTGACGGATCCGGTGGCTAGGAAGCGCTGCACGCTTCCTACGTTCGAAAGGGGGGCACTTAGAAACCTGCAGGAAAGTCAGGAATGCCTCCACCGAGATTCCAGGCGAGTCTGATAACACTGCTAAAGGAAATTTTCAATTGCACTCGAGGAATTGATCAAGGATCGACGAGAGTTTGCAGCAATTGTTGAGATGGATGATGAGGGTCAAGGATGGATTCGCACGGTTCAACATGCAACCACAGAGGATAAGAGATTCCGAAAGGAACAGCTAGCTGCACTATACACGGAGCAAGCTTTGCCGTACATTGGAAAAGAAGATCCGGAAGCAGTTGCCTTGTTCCAGGAATTTTTAAGGTTAACCGACCCGAAGAAGGATCAGTATGGCTCTTATGTGGTTCAAACTGTCCCAGAGCCAGAAATTCCAGGTGCTACTGAGTGCGAAAAGTTAGCCAGGAGTTTCAGGAGGGAGAGTAGACCAAAGAGGCATACCATGCAAGGGAGGTGCGCTTGTTGCAACTTCGCGGATTGGGTGTTACCCATGAGTGATAAGCACAAGGAAAGTGCTCCCTCACTGCATTCTGGAGCACCTGTACAAGTGTTTGCTGGCAAGAAGTATAAGCCAGTGGCACAGAAAGTGCGACCAGTGTATCAGGAGTTACCTGAGGAGTACCGGATTGTTAGGAATATTACTGGAGATCCATTGAAGGATATGCCTGAATTACCTATCAATCCTCCAGATTTCACTCCGACTGGACGTTACACTCAGGAAAGGAAGGAAATTGTTGACCAGATTCACGATGAGGACTTCTTATGGCCAGGGGAAAGGAAACTCTTGCATTATTTCATGATGGTTCACAATAAGAACTTCGCTTGGAATGATCTGGAGAGGGGGACGTTCAAAGAAAAATGCTTCCCACCAGTCAAACTTCCTGTGCTTAAGGATCATCGGGTATGGGTAGAGAAAAATATACCTATACCACCGGGACAACTGGATGAAGTGTGCAAGGTGTTAAGGGCCAATATAGATGCCAATGTTTACGAGCCATCTAATGGACCTTATCGTACTAAATGGTTCAGTGTGCTCAAGAGCGATGGGAAGTCAATTAGACTTGTACATTCACTCGAACCATTGAATGCGGCAACCATTGCTCATTCAGGAGTTCCCCCAGGTGCAGAAGAGTTGGCAGGGCATTTTGCTGGAAGAGCTTGTGGCGGCTGCTTGGATCTATATTCAGGTTACAACCATAGGACTATCCATGAGTCCTCAAGGGATTATACAACGTTCCAAACACCATTCGGAGCGTTGAGGCTTGTGAAACTGCCTCAAGGGTGGACCAATTCGGTTCCAATATTTCATGAAGATGTGACGTACATTCTGCGAGATGAAATACCACATGTGACCAAACCATATATCGATGATGTACCTGTGAGAGGGCCTGCCTCGAGGTATGAACTGCCGGAAGGAGGGTATGAGACAATACCTGGTAATGATGGCATTCGACGGTTCGTGTGGGAGCACTTCCAGAATTTGAACAGGATTGTTACAAGGATGGGATATGCAGGAGGCCACGTTTTCTGGAAAGAAGGCAGTCCTATGCAAGAGCTCAACTGTTGTGGTCGGTCACATTTGTGCATTTGAAGGCTTGAAGCCTTCAACTGACCGAATTGGCGTGATTGAACGATGGGGTGAACCAACTTGCTTCACGGATGTTAAATCTTTCTTGGGAACCGTCGGAGTGATGAGGATGTTCATCCAGGATTACACAGTGTTGACCTGGCCCATAATAAACTGACTCGGGCTGGTGTTCCATTTGTCTGGGGTCCTGAACAGAAAGTCTCCATGTCCATGATTAAGAAGGCAAGTGGCAAGATGCGAAGCCCTGAAACCTCTCAATCCTGACTGGGTGGTAGTTCTGGCTGTGGATACCTCTTGGATGGCGGTTTGGAATACAGATCTATCAAATAGATCCCAAGGATCCAAAGAAGAAGTACTATGCAAAATTCGCATCGATCCCTTTGAATGAGCGGGAAGCAAGATATTCTCAGCCAAAGAGGGAGCTTTTTGGTTTTGAAAAGGGCACTCGAAGCGATGAGCTACTGGTTATTAGGATGCAGGAACTTGGTTGTCGAGACTGATGCCAAGTATTTGAAGGGAATGTTGGACAATCCAGGAATGGGGCCCAATGCCACCATAAACCGTTGGATCGAACAGATTCTGATGTTCCATTTCACACTGAAACATGTTATGGGAAAGACTTTCGGACCGGATGGATTATCGAGACGGCTTAAGCAGCCAGGGGATGAAGAATACCCTGACAGTGAAGCTGCCTTTGACAACAATGATCCTCCACCGTTGCACCTGGACAGTATCACAACTCCTGCTCCATTGGATTTCGATGATTTCAAACACGATATAGACACCAGAGGTGGCTACTGTTTGAATTAACAGGGGAAGAAGCACAAGATGTCTCAGACTTTGGAGCTGAACTGCACACAGCAGAAGTAACCAAGTGTCCGCAGGATGAGAAGGTAATTGCGGAGGTAGTTCAGCTGCTTCAGAAAGAATCAATGGCAGTTGAACAATTGGTTCAACAGAGGAAGGGAAAATTGACGAATAAAGTAGTCAAGGAAGATGGAGAACCATTGCTACCAAAGACTGGGTTGAATCAGGACCATGACCACGAGTCTTATACTGAACAGCACTGGTCAGAGGCAGGGAAAAAGGGCTGATGAGCGTCTTGAACTTGTAAAGAAATGGTTCCAGAATACAAGAGAACGACCGACTGAAATGTCAGACTCTCAGTATCGGAATTTCATGCTGTTATGCCTCGATGTCTTCATGGATAAGAAGGGGAGACTGTACAAGAAAAGTGTGGAAGGAAGTCATAAACTTGTGGTCGATAAAGACAAGAGAATGTTTATGATGAGGTCCGCTCATGACAGTCTAGGACATAGGGGATTCTTTGCTACCAAGTCCTTGATTGAACTTAGGTTCTGGTGGCCAGAGTATGAAAGGGATATCAATCATTATGTGAAGACTTGTCTTCTGTGTCAATTGCGGCAGAAAACATTGTTAAACATTCCACCGGTCAAACCCATACACCTTCATTGTTTCAGAAGATTCATGTCGATGTAATGGTCATGGGAACACCGTCGAATGGTTACAATAAGGTTGTTGATGCAAGAGACTCGCTCAGCAGATGGCTAGAAGCAAGAGCAATTCAAGAATGAGAATGCTAGAACTCTAGGTCTCTTCTTGCTTCGAAGAAATTATATGCAGATGGGGTTGTCCACCAGTCATTGTCACCGACAATGCTCCACAGTTCATAGCTGCAGGTGGAATGGTTATCAGCCAAGTATGGGATAAAGGGCATCAGGATCTCACCATTATAATTCCCAAGCTAATGGCACAGTTGAAATGGGCACTGGCCAATGCGTCAGTCGTTATTAAGGCTACAGGAGGAAACCCAGGGAAGTGGTACTTGTTCTTGCCTCAAGTATTGTGGGCAGATCGGGTTTACCATTCGGAAGGGATTAGGTTGCTCAGCCATACTTTATGGTAACAGGAGCACACCCACTCTTGCCTCTGGATATCGTTGAAGCAACCTGGTTGGTTGAATTACCAGCTAGACCACTTACAACTGAGGAGTTGATTGGATTTTAGGGCTCAGGCATTAGCAAAACATCAGACTCATGTAGAGCAGATGAGGGTCAGGGTCTCTAAGGAAAAGATGGATGCAGTCAGAAGATACGAAAGGATACATGAGCATACCATCAAAGACTTCAATTTCAAACCTGGGGACTTGGTCCTGGTTCGAAACTCAACAGTAGAGAAGTCTTTGAACACGAAAATGGCTCCTAGGTATCTTGGACCGATGATTGTGATTAGGAGAACACAAGGAGGAAGCTATGTGGTCGCTGAACTTGATGGTTCAGTATTCCAATCGAAAATAGCGCAGTTTAGAGTTGTACCCTATGAGGCTAGGCACAGTATATCACTGCCAGAGAAATATTCATGATTTAATAGACTTGTCTAAGAATCATTGGACAAGCTGTTGATGATGGAGCTGCCTTGGATATACAGGAAGAGATTTCCAGTTTGAAAATGTGAAACTGGGAGTTGAAGATGATTATGTTGAACCACCACCAGCTGAAGAAGAGTTTGACGAAGCTGAGTTGGACCCAAGAGTTCCAAAAGTCCATCAGACTAGAGCAGTCAAGAAGGTTGGCAGAGAATTGGCTATTCAACAGGAGGAAGAATTGGAAAATGCCTGGAACAAATGGCAAAAGAGGAAGAAAAATGGAAGCAGATAACCAGCGCACTCAAGACAAGAGTGTGGGAATGAACTTCCAAACTGAATCTAATAACTCAAATATGGGTTTGCCAGGTTTATGGGAATGCATTTCAGTGTACTTGTGTGTGCGGTGGAGTCTGCAGGGACTAAGTACAAGGGAAATCTTGGTGCAATACTTCAGATTTGAGGTATTAAGGTTGGTTTGGGAGCATACTGGATAACACTCAGGGTGTTGCCACAAAACAGGGAGTTTATTTAAAGGAGCAACAATTGGCTAATACAAGGAATCAAAATATAGTATTAGCTTGAAAAAGGGGATCAGAATGTTATTAATTATCAGCCGAAGCAGCCTCCAACTCAGCCAAACGAGCAGTGAGGGCAGCTGCATCCTCACATGGGCAGTACGGAGTGCCATGTCACTGCGGAGACGGTCATTAATAACAGCAATCTCCACCATGAACTGGTAGAAGACGCTTCTTGAGTGCAGGGATAGTGTTGGGCAAGTCGGAAGGCATCGCTGTAATAAGCTTAGCCTCCTCTAGAACATGGCTAATGGAGTTGCCATGTCCAAGCTCCTTGAGCACTGGAGGAAGATGTTTTGAGAAGAGTTCAACCTGGAGTTAAAGGCATGAGTTACCTGCAGCAATGAAGGTACTATCATCAGTCGTCAATATGACGACGCTTCTTGCTAGTCTTCTTGGCCTTGGAACTAGTGGCCTTAAGTTTGAATTGGTTAACATGATTACTGAAGAATGCACATAAGGATTCTTACCTGAGTTGAAGGACAAGCTGCCTCTGGGTGGTCCTGATGAGTGCACTCGTGGTTGACCTTGTGCTTTTTGTAAGGAAAGTCCCTTTGGAACAGTCCCAATGTCGTGGGAGGGCTTAGCCTCATCATCCACTTGCATCTTGGCAAAAGTTTTGCTTAGAACATGCACCAGAGAGCGAATAAAGGTTTCTGAACATACCTCGTCAGCTGCAGCATCGTCAGCCGGGTCTGGGTATTACCAGTGCCCTTGTTCATGATGACTTCGACATCATCATCACTGTCCTGGGTCGCAGCACGCCTGGCCTGTATTGGATACAAATGTGGGTCAGAAACATGATCTATAAGGGAGGAGAGAAGGGAAAGCATACATGCTTGACAGCCTTGCGATCCGCTTGGATCTTGTGGGTCAAATCGCGTAGGCCATCATATGAAGAGGGATATGCAACAAAGTCCGCCTTGGTAGGATTGTATAACTCGTGGAAATAGCTTCGGACTTCGAAGAAGAGCTCTCGCAGAGGCTCAGACTGGCGAGCAGCAACCTGTTCAGGGAAGCCCAGAAACTTGAACTGCAAAAAGAACAAGTTACTGAAGGAAAACAAGGAGAAAATGAAGGGTACAAACAGCAGGCCTGGCCGACCTCCTGGAGCTGCCCTTTGCGCTTTTCAGGGTCACCAGAGAATTCATGAAGAATCTTAGCAGTAGCTGCAAGCTTTTCGAACTGCTCACGGGCTTGGATGAAGTCAGGAGGGAATGTAGAAGCCATTGGATTGGTGAGGAGACATTGGATGGTCCTCTGAATTTATAGGACTTTCAAGACCCTCCAAGACGTCATATAGACCGAATATTTGGGTCACTTGTCTCGGATCTGTCGCTCAATTGACCGGGGACGGTCAGAGTTTCAGGTTGGGGGAGAGAGCCTGGTGAAACAGCTCCAAAAGTGCACCAATTTTCCGCCTTTGGTTTAGTTTGAATTGGTGGTTGCAAAGCAAATAAGCGGCCGCAGCTAGGGCATGAGGAAATGGGGAAAGACTTGGATAATATCACGGAGCATCTGTAACCGATTATCCGTGGAAACTGGTGCGAAAAATTGGATATAAAAGCGGATATTTAAGCGAAGTTCCAGCCTGGATTTTGCGGAGATAATGCACAGCATATGTGCGAACCTCACATAATGGCCCAATGCAATGGACACCTTCGTTTGTATCGCAAAAAGGGAGACAGTGGCTTTGACAAGAAGTCAATGGGGCAAATCAGGATTCAACACAGAAGGGATGAGTGTACAAATCATAGTTCAAAATAGCTGATGGCTGGCATGCAATGGGCCTTATGATTGCAATGTCGATTGGGTTGCAATGCGGTCTCCTAGATTACATTCTGACCTGTAAGGGAGTGACTGAGGACAGTCAATATCTCAGGTTGGGGGAGATGATAAGGTGTGAACTTGAACACACCTGAAATAAATCGATTTTTGCGACCTTTCAGTTGGTTTGACTGATAAAACCCGTGAATAAGGTTAGAAGGGTGCTAGTCGTCTCCCAACGACGGAGCACTAGGCTGTTTTATGCATTTGAAAGCCAGTTTTATAATATTTGAACCACACTGGTCATAACACTGCTCCTGCAATCTGTACAGTTTGTGCAGGTTTGCTTGGGTAATTTATGGATGCTGCGACCATTAAACACACAATGGGAAGATAAAAGGATGTTATAAACAGCTAAAGGAACGAAGGATAACTTGTCCGCGGTGATTTGAACTCTATTTGAAGAGGATTTCCCAATTTGGAATCTAGTGGTTGAACTTACGGAATCTCTGGATGTTCCGGAGTTCGTTCACATACAATTCGGAGTATGGATGTTTCGCAGAGGTCTGGAGTATCGTTCTATTGGTCCGGACAGTCTAGACTCTGTCAGAATAAAAGGAAATAAGCTGGGAAAAGATAGGAATCAAAAGGCTGTACAGTCTCCTTGGAGAATGGTTTCTTTTGGAGAAAGCGGTCACAGCGACCTCGGATCAGACAGGGAGGATGTCAGACAATGCCCAGAGCAATGTGTAATAGGTCTAGAAGGACTTGGACGCACTTGGCAAAGTCTGGAATGTGGATACAGGTTTGCACTTGGAAAACAATTCAAAAGGCGTACATTTCCCTTGGGGAAATAGCCTTCTCCTCGGAAATTGCATCAGAAGGTTGCTAGGACCGATACAGCTGACTCATGGGCGCTGTTCTCTCGGTCTCACACGGAGTTTAAACCCCAGAAAAGCGGTTTCTTCACACATACTTTATACCCTTTTAGTCAAACAACATGTATTTAAACTGGCATGGAATTTATGTACAGGACAGTGAACCCCTCACCCCTGTTGGCATATATTGGTCCTCTCAGACATTGGCTATCGTCTGAAGTCCTACCTGAGCTATACTGGTTGAACAAGGCCTTGCCCTTTTTGCATTCAACTCAGTCTAAGTCTCTACTACGGCCTTGTGCCATTTGCTTTAAGTCCAGCAGTGGGTTCCTTGGGCAGTAACTGAGGATAATTGAATTGTCACATTGTTTTCAAGCACTGTTAGTGTTAAGAACGAAAGGTTACAGAGGGTAGTCCATGAGATGAAGGACGATACGCCTGTCCTACTTCCCCGAACACACACACACGGCATTTGAGTTGTTAGTGGTTGAGTTGAGAGGATATTGGAGCTTAGACTTTGTCTAGCTCTTTTGTATTCGATTCCACTACTGCACTTAGGTGCATCGTTTCACCGTGGAAACTCAGGATACTGTAAGAGACTTGCTATAGGAGGTTGACCACCTAAGCATTTTCAATCCTACACTACAGTCATAATGGTCAGGTGGATTTAATGGCCTTCCAACCTAGGTCTGCATCTTAGGAATAGATGAGAATAATTTAGGGAATTTACATGAGGTTTTAGTGACAGGGTGACTTTGTCTTCGGGAATATCCCGAAATGACAAAAAACGGGTGAGTTGACCACCCACTGACACTGGGGGCAAAGACCAGCACATATGAAAACCATATGCGTTGATCGATGTGCTCTGAACCTATCAAGAAAACACCAACCAAAACCAAACCTACACACAGAAGTGCGTCGGAACGGAACGGAAGTGCTCGAGACGTGCACAGACGAGTATCAGACCCTGGTACAGGGCCTTATAAAAGGTTGCAGGGAATGGTATAGACCTCAGAAACGAGGAGAGAGCGTTGTATTGTTTATAGAAGTCCTTGGAACGAAGTCCAAGTACTTGAGCCTCGATCTGAGTGAACCAGAATGAAACTGGAACAGACAGGAAAGCTAGTGGAACGCAACGAGAGTGTCGATGCGAATGGAACCCTTGCTGTGCAAGTGTTCAGGCTAGATCTGAGTGAACGAGGATTGACCCGAACAGACAGGAAGCACAGAGCGCGATGATGTAAAGCTTCTCAGCTATGAAAACAAACGAGAACGGGTGCTGGGGTTCTCCAAAGCGAGGTGGATGCCGATTCCAAGCGTGACACAGTAACAACAGTAGTGGGTTCCGATCCCAAGTGCTCCAGACAGTGGTGGGTTCCGATCCCAAGCTCTTCACAACACAACCCAAACAACCAAGTGCGTACTCAGCACGATCCCAACTGTTCCAGTCACTTTCAGACTATTCCAGACGAACGGCAAAGTCGGATCCCAAGGATACCGATCACAAAAGAAAAGATTCCAAGCCAAGATGAATTCTAAGAGACACCTTGTTCGAACTCCCCGGTATCTGCCCAATTCGCAAGCGTTTCCGCCTACTAGCCGTGGGGTGATTCCGTGAAGTCGCCCAAGATGCCCCGCTACTTAAATACAAAGCACTGAAACACATGGAAACGTCCAAGAATAAGTAAGTATGAGTAAAATAGTCTGTTTATCCGTCCGACTTCCGTGTATCCGTCGTAAGAATGGGTATCTGAGGCCTTCTATTGGCTGCCCATGTCGAGCACGCCATCCTGGTGCGATCCTGTGCACATGTACGATTGTCAGACTGTGCTGGAGCCATCACAACCGATCCCCTATGTCGATCCCGACTGTATATGCTGTTCCTCCCAATGCCGGTGCCTTTCCCGTCTACCAGAACATCTGGAACCGAAGCCCCCAGTCCGTAGCTCTCCAGGGATACCACATTTGAAGTACTTCCCAGTATGGGTACTTGCTCCAGGAGCCGACGAGTGTAGGTCCAAGTGATCGGACCCTCGCTTAGTGACCATCCCTTATCCGGAATGCCCGGGACGGCGGGATCCATCAAGATGATGTTCCCAGCCCCTTCCAGTGATCATATGATCAGAACACGTTACGCGTCTCATGTCCAACACACCACAACAGGATTCCAGTCCATCCCGTCTAGTTCCGTGAGTGGGAATAGAGTAGACTTCACGTTCCACTTGATCATTGGGCTACACATCTCCTACAGGTTCAGAGCGAGCACATGCCAATGGTTCCAGAGTATTCCTCCCCGTTCCCATCCGTTACTCAGTGGTTCCTGCCCTGCCAGCTACTTGGGAACCTCAGTACTGACGCTTCTGGAGCGTAGCCCGGCACATGTCTTGTCATGAAAACGCGAAAAGGCGAAGATTTCATGGGTGGACAAATCCTGTGCTTATCAGCGTCAAACACATATGGTTCACATATGTGCGGATCGTGGAACAAAGGTGTCAATCACCTTTGTTCCACAATCTGCATATGTGAACCATATGTGTTGACACATATGGTTTTCATATGTGTCGGCCTTGCCCCCAGTGTGAAAGACACTTCTGAGGGACAAACTGCAGCGACTCAGTATCAGGGACTTTTCTGGGTCCTAGGCTGCCATTCAAAGTCTTTCAGCAATAACCATGAGACTTTGATGGGGTTTGTATCCTTCCTTTTTGATCCAATTTGTATGGGGCAGAATCAAGGTTTCCGGGGAATTGGCTGGCACATGATGCACAGAGCCTTCGGTGGGCCCAATTCTATTAGATAAGGGTTCCTAAGCAGGATATCGAAGTATTTGAGTGGAAAATTCCGCCCTACAATGGCTGCAACCACTGAAATAAAATCCAGACCTATGGGGAACGAAAATTAGGGGATGCAATGTTCTTTATGACCGGGAGGGGAGGAATACCCTGCACATGATATTGAAATGCATCTCAAGTCAAAGGAGTAGGAATCAGGATGGTCCATGCTGGGTCTCTCTGCTGCAGCACCAATAGCGTGTAGGTTCGTCGGAATCTAGACTAGTTCAGATTCTCAAGTTATGCTTTCATGGACTTGGTCCTGCTTTGTTACTTTTCCTGTTTGCTCCCTCTTCTGTGTTGGTAATGTGTCTGTTCATGTGGCTATCTCTGATGATCGAAACAACCCGTCTTGCCCATGCCTGCTTAAACGGTTCCGTTGTACTCACGGCTCAACTTCAAGAAGAAGAAATTTGGTTCGGGGATTTGTGCAAAGCGACTTCCAAGTTGCTGTTCAACTGCCCTACCCTGGATACAGAAAACGCGCACCAAAGCATACACAACATGGATTTCGAAGAATTTCCTCACCCCGTCCCGGAATCTCCCAGATTTCGCTGGAGGACCGTTTGCAAGGTCTTGACCCCCCAAGCATGTTGACCATGCGCAGGACGAGGAAACAGAGCCGAACTTGCCTTAAATACGCAAGAGGAGCAAAGCCATTAGTGCCGTTCTTTCGCTTGGGCCGCCCAAGACACCATTGATCATCAAGCACTGACACGTTATGCCGCTCCAGTCTCCAGAAGTCTTTTGCTGGTGAATCCGTATATGCTCCTTTCTTTTTGAAACAAGAAAAAATCACCAAAGACTTCGTCTCCCTTTCGCAGGATTGCACTTGGTACATGGGGAAACCAGGCTTACGAATTGGGAAGCCCTCCCTCTTGAATCGCATCCCCAAGGTCTAGAATCGGCTGTGAAAGATTCAGATCGTAGCCAATGCAGATGCCGGTGTGTATACTTCAATGTCTATGTTCACCATGGATGTAATCAAGTCGTGGGGCGGTCGAGGAGCACAAAACCAGCTCTTTATCCAGAGGGGCGGTGACGGTGAAGACGGAAATTGAGAGTGATTGCAAAAATGGACCTTGCGATGACAGAAAGAATGCCAGCATCACAAGTGAAAATGTATCACATTGAACAGCGTGAAATAACGCGGTGGAACAGCATATGTTCCAAGGGACCGAGAATCAGCTCTTGATCCAGGGGAGATGTGGTGGTGTCGGCGAAGATGTATCACATGGAACGGCGTGAAATAACGCGGTGGAACAGCATATGTTCCAAGGGACCGAGAATCAGCTCTTGATCCAGGGGAGATGTGGTGTCGGCGAAGACGGAGCTCAAGAGAGATCGCAAAAATAGACATGCCCTGGTTGAGACTCAGAATCTTTCTTTCCTCCGAGGTGTCGCAACATTGAAATGAATGCCACCATCGGGCGTCGACGAAGCAAAAAGGAATACCCTCGACACCGATGACACAACAACGGCAAGAAGCATATCGCGTGCGACAACCATCCTCGACCCCACGTGCTCGTGGTGAAACCATGTAGAACAGTGCTGCGCGCAAAAGCATGCCGTCAGGGGCTCACCAGCTCCAAATTGGCTCCAGATGTACTTGGTCTCTCCTGGACAGAGAAGAAAAGCGCAGACCTCCTGCCGTACGAGTCGTATGACCCAGAGATATCGAAATAATCTTCCACGGAATTGAAAGACTCGGCGAAACGGCCAAGGGAAAATCCGGGTTATGGCCAATACGAATGTGCTCGCGAGGCGCCATTGTGGAGCGTACGCAAAGAGTACAAGCCCTGGCGCCTTCAACGCGCGATAGCTCCTCACCGCGTCCTCTCTTGCCACCGCCATTGCGAGCTGTTGCGCGGGGGAGAGGATCGAGGCCTCACCCGCGGGTGTTCCTGTTGTTTTATTGTTACCGGAAAGGGAGAGGATGGATTGGCGGATTTCTTGCGTGCGAACGACGAGAGCTCGGCGCGCCGGCGCGATGTCTTTGAGGCGGCGCGGCGCGGCGAAGGTGCGCGCGAATTCTTTCGGGCGGGAGGCGTGTTTTTCCACGTGTATCGGTGGGGTAGCGTCGGCGGAGGCAGCGGGTTTCGATTTGGAAGCGAAAATTCGTCTTGTCCGCTCGATTTTGATGAGTGCGGATTGGATTTGGAGTTGGTGGGAGCGAAGGATGATGGAGGACTCGGAGGGAGCAGCGCCGTTCTTGCGCTGCGCGGAGGACTGCACGGCGAAACGTACGAGGGAGCGCATGTTTGTGTCTGAAAGCAAACAAGCAAAGCAAAGGCAAAGGCAAACATTGTTCACGTAGCATACCCCGCACTCGGAACGGGGATGCGTAAAAGGAAAGGAACAGCCACACTTGTTAAAATGCGCCAACGTGTCTTCCCCTTCTTCTGCCCATCCTCTCCGTCTTTCCCATCTCCGTCTTCTCCACGCAGCTTGTCGTCGCGCACCTACGCGGCGTTTATCGTCTGCGCGAAGGCCTTCGGGAGGGGCTCCGAGGAGAGGGCGTCGCCGCCGGCGCCGGGGCAGGGGGTGGGTGCCAGGTCCGTGCCTCTGGCGAGAGAAAGAGCGGTGAGACGAGTGAATGAGGAAAGATGCGGGAGTAATAATTTTTAGAGCGCTCCTACTCGCGGATAGCCCGTTTCGCGCGTTTGATGCGGCATGGCGAAAAGAGGAAACATTTGTTTGGTTCGGGAGGCGATGGAGGTGATGGTAAGGATCGGCATGCCGGCTTGAGCACGGCCTCTGAAGGTTCAACACCGCTATTACTCAGTCGCTACGCCTCTGAAATCCTCCCTCGGCTTTAAATTCAGGCTAGGGAACAATTCTACACTCACCAGCGGGGAAGCCGGAATACTCGTGTCGATGTCGAGACTCCTCAGCCTCCGGTAAGTTCCGCCGCACATTCGCATGTGTCGACGCCCCTCCCATTGATTATAATGATCACCACTTCCAATAAACCCACAACTGGCTTGCGAATGGATTCGGAAACGGTGCTGTGTCGGGTTTCGGTCGGGCGGGTCGGGCAGTTTCGCGCACGCGGCATGTCAAACTTGTATCATGGATTGAAGCCATGCCTGCGTGGCGGCATCGATTCCAAAATGGTCCAGCCTTCATACGAACAGACACCGACACATGTTGCAGCGCTGACATTAACCGAGAGCTACTGTGACCTGACTAAGGCTGTGGTAGCGTTAACGGCCCTTTTGATTTTCATATTCACCGTTTTTCACTTTGTTTACTGTAAGGTGTCATGACGCCACCTTCTTCCATGAGGATTTCAAACCAGCAGTCCTCCCACCTTTGTGACTTCTCGGTTCCTAGATGTAGCCTTAGGCGGTTTGCCGTCGTCGACAGCCTTAATCTCGGTTCCAGTGTAAGAAGACGGGATACGTCAAACGCGGGCCGGTGGCTTGGATATACAAGTTGTGCTTGGCACAACCCAACTTAACCCAACTTGGGATAACCTGTGCCGAGCCCAACTTGTGTACTATCCAAGCCACCCGACCCGCGTTCGACTTCTAAATGGGATTATGGGTCACCTTCCCTCAACGCAGAATTGAGAGTATTCTCGCTTTCGGGGAGTAAATTTGACACCGCATAGAAGTAAGTAAATGAAAGGTGTTTTCCATCCACATTTTCCGGCCTTCCCGCTTGAGGCATGCGTGCCGTCAACCCATTCAGTCATTTGATACGCTCGGGAATGGGCCTCCCTGCATCTCATCCTACCAGCAACCCACGACTTGGGCTTCACTTGCACTTACACTCCATATATGTGCGACGTCAGGGTAATACCTATCGTCTTGGGCGCACTTTCTCTGCTCCCCGAAAACCGCTACATTCTGTTGGCTCTTGTTACACGTTGCTCTGCGACAGTGTTGCCATCTCTGCCTCGCCCACCATCATCTCTGAGCATCTTCGCTCTCTTGGACCATGGATGGACAAAGTGGAAAGGGTAACATCAAAACAGAGGTAAGACTGGTTTTTATCCGCTGAGACATCACTAGAAACATCCAATGACGTGAAGGCCGACACCCATGCCCCAAACCTGTGGGCGTCGCACACCAATCCGACAGTTGGCGTTGAATTGTCAAGGCCGAATACCGAGGATTGAACGAAGTTTGATTGGAGTGGGCGGGGTCGCGGACAGAGGGATAAGTTGGAGATAGTTTTGGAATTGGGTTGAACTTGAAGTAAGCGGTTGGTTTGCGGCAATCAAGCGGCCATCATGCCCCGCAGCTGCATAGCCCTGGTACGTAATTGATGCAGAACTTTCTTTTCTCTTTCCACCTCGATGTCAACGCCACGGGTACGCCAGAAGAGGCATCCTAAGCCTCCAGCATGCGATATCTGCAAGGTTGGCGTGCGATTTACTCCTGGCTTAGTACTGGGTCGACTCTTGGCAGGCTCGTCGTGTTCTGTGTCATCCCCAGCCAGATGGAAAACCATGTCCCCGATGTGTTGAGAAGGGCAACATGTTCGTTCTATTCCATGAAGCTGGGGAAAAAAACAGGCTATCTCATCACATAATCCTCTCTTCAGATGCACAACAACACTGTTTTCGTGGGCGGCCGCGCAAGAACGTTCAATCGGTGACGCCAGAAACACCGACATCATTGGCACAAGAGTTTGCATTCTCAGAGCAGCTTGGAAAGAATGCGTCTGCATCTTCGTCTATGGTCCTGCTGTCTCCTCAGCTACATGAAGACATTCCAGACTGCCCAGACCTCACTCCCGAGCTCGTCGCCCATTTCTTTGAGTGTACGTTCCGCTTCTTCTCGCATTTGGTTAATTGAATTGTGCTCACCATGGATATACACAGGCTTCGACCAGATGCCGCCCGTCACCAACCCCCTCATCGTCGCCACCTCCATCCGAACAGCGATCCGCGAGATCTCATTCCAGCTGTCCCTCCTTCCCCCGCAGTCGCGCGTCCTCGCACTGTGCATCATTGCTTTCTCCTCCTCGTCTCCTTCCATGAAGTGGTCCTCGGCCCAGGGCCCCTCCCAGACTCTGTCGCCGACCCGCTGTTCTTCACTCCGGATCCGGAACGATGCTGCGCAGCTGTGGCGCGCGACGCGCGCCAGTGTGTCGTGCGCTGCATGCTGCGGCCCTGAAGGCCGCGTGGGAAGCTGGTGTGATGCTCCAGGTGACGACCGAGAACGCCGCTTCGTGTTATATGTTGGAGATGCTCGAGCAGAGTGAGTGATGCAAGCGGTGCTCACGAATCCCTTCCTCATGCGCGTCTTTGTGTGTTCCGCAGGTAACTTCTCCGGGCTGTCGCGGCCATGGGCTAGCGCGTACTTGTCTCACGTCCGCGCGCTTGCGCCAATCTGGCGTGCATCGACTACTACGAGCGCGCCTCTGGATAGCACGCGTTGGGCCGGGTTCTTGGTATGTTAATTCAGTTTTCCTTGCGTCCCTCACGTTCTTCGTATCATTATATCTGGATTCTGGATACGAATGGAACGAACAAATTTGACTGACTGACTGACCAAATAGATGGCCGAAGCCCTCATGTCGACGAGAAGCAGGAAGCCAGTCTTAATGTCTGTCCCCGTTCAAGATGCTTCGCGTATTATTCTAACCATGACCATTACACTATCAGAACCCATGAAGACCAACTCCTCCTTTGCGGCCCAGAGGCTGTTTCCCCGGAGGAATTTCTGCCTCCTTAGAAGCGGAGGCGTCCTCAAATAAACCTAAGGCGGAAGTCGTGTTCCAAGCGATGAAGCCGTGTACGTAGCTCATTCCTGGTTACGATTCGAAGAGGATTTTGTTCATGTATCTGATGACGCGGATAGATCTCTTCAATATCATCCGCCTCGCGCGGCAGCTGTGGGCGACCATTGCAGGAGACCACTTACCGCCAGGCCCGCCCTCCGAATCCGCCGCACTCCAATTCCTGTCCTCCCTGAGCATCATACACACGGTCCTATCGCATCTGCTCACCCGCGCGGAAGTCGTCCTCGCCGCCCTCGCAGCAACCACAAACCCATCTGATGCTATTACACCGCTCGTTATCGACAACTCCGCCAGCGAAGCGAGCATCGTGCGCGGGTGTGCGTACGGGATCGTCATGGGCTTCACCGGCCTGGCGCTCCCGCTGTATCGTGAGCTCCAACAGCGCGTAGGTGCCGATAGCGGGGATAGAAACGACCTCGCTGCCTACGCACGCAACGAACGCATGCGCTTGCTGGTCGCGCAAGCCCATCGGATCGCAGGGCTCGGGGTGTGCGAGCTCGCGAGGGCGATACGCTACCTCGAGGCGGTGCACTTCGTTCCGGTGCAACGCCGAACGTTGTGTGACTATGCGCGGTTCGCTCTGGACGAGGCGGAGGCGGCGGCTGTGGTCGAGCCGGAGCGCGTGAGGGATATCAAGACGTGAGTGCTCTGTCGTCGCATATTATAAAGATGTTTACCACCACGGCAGGATCTCGGACCAGCTGCAGATATCGGGATACTCGCAAGATCTGTTCTCCGACCCGGAGACGTGTCGTTGGTGGAGAGGCTCGATAGATATCTTGAGGCTGTGAACGCACCTCCCGTAAACATGCAGTTCGCACCGGATGATCTGGGCCCAGTGGGGGTTCTCGATCCAGATACGAGCAGGATGCTTGAGGATCTTTTATTGCCGTTCGATCAGGCATCGGCGACGTGGATGGATCCTCTGTCGACGGAGGTTCTGGGGAGGTAGATCATCTGTGGAGAATTATAATCATTCATACATATGGTGCCGCTCACTTAGTCACCGCTACTTTTGTACAGGTAATTGATCTCTACCAAAAAAAATCGGATTTTTAAACCGTCTTGCAGAAACGCTTGTTTCAGCTGTAGCTACATTCTCCCAAGAGGGATTTTATCTAGCTAAAAATTTGAAGGAGTTCTATATTTTTCGTTGGACCAAATTGGCCACGCTCCCCAAAACCCATCAATTTTCGGTACTGGAGGCATACAACGGTTATATCATGTACCTACTGATCAAATGTACGTGCAACCGTAAGATTTACACGCCTATGTGAGGTATAAGTCTTCCTGGAACTCCCGGCTCTGACCTGCAACTGAGCATCTTTCGCGCCAAGTCCCAAACGGTACGCATCCATCCACCGGACCATGCGGTGTTCCCATTTCCGTATTGTGCTCAATTGCACGGAGGCAAGAGCATTTGGAAGATTTTTCTTCAACGTCCCGAACGTATAATCACAATTGTCACGGAGATATTTTTTGACGGCACCCCAAAAAAATTCGATGAAGTTCAACTCACAGTGGAATTTCGGCAGGAAGATGCAGAGATGTCCAGCGGCCTCGATAACCTCCTGAACGAGAGAACGTTGTTCCAGAAAATCGGGTTGCAGTTCCAGAATGCGTTTTTGCACAACATGCAGTTGCACCGTGTTCGCATTTCTTTGGAGCGGGGCACTGCATGAGAAGTCGGGGACGGAGAAGTCCACGTTCCTCCAGAACCTGTTTCATACCCTTCGCCTGGCCCGGGTATTTTGGATGATTGGCAGGGAATACCATGGGCTGCACAACTTTGACACCATTCTGCATGAACCAGCCGGGGCGCATCAATGCCTGCTTTCCACCGGGATTCATGTTCATCCGCTGGACAAGGAGTGCATCGATGGCGTATGCAGCATGGCCCTGAGAATTGTCGACCACAAGGAGAAGCTGGAAGCCCGGTCCGTGAGCGCGTTCAAATGCAGGAATGATCTTTTCGATGATCTGTCAAGTCATGTCAGTCCAGTTTCTTCACAGAGCCGCGCACCGAAAGTCTGACCTGCTTAACAAACATTTCACCCGTCCAATACCCATCGTAACTCTTTCCATACTCGAGACTCTGGCTCGCTTCAATCACAGCCATCCATCGTCGACATGATCACGTCGCTTTGATGCATTCCCCGCCCTTGACCCTTCTTCTTCAGCGCGTGCTCACCCTCGAGAACCCAGCTCTTTGGCTTTCCATCATTTGCTTGGGCCGTCATCTCATCGTGAGCGCCGAGAACGAGCCGTGTTTCAACATAATTGCTGGGTGACTTCTGGACTTCGAGATCAACATTGCCGACAACATATTCAACGAGGCGACGGCGATGCTCTGCCATTTGTGGCAAAAACTGGTTCTGGCGATAATCCAGCACGTCTGGACGGTCGTGTCCATCGTAATAAAGGGACTTCTTGTGTGCTCGGTGTATCGGAAGCCCTCTCGGTGGAGCCATCGCTTTGCAGTCGCGAGAGAAATACCCCGCCCGGCCTTCAGGTGCAAGCGGGGAACAACTCGACATCCATGTATTTTTTGAGTCCTGCAGGCATCTCCGTGTCGACGATATGCCGAAGATATTTGTCTGCAGCAGCAGATACGAGGTTTTCCTTCGAAAACTCGGCAAGTTTGGCGGGATCCATGGCCCATTTATTCGAGCGCACATATGACCGCAATTCTGCGCAAATGTTGGGGTCGTCAAAGGCTGAATACCTTGCCGTGCTTCCCTCGCACTGATGCCGGGAGCTCACGATTCTTGAGCCAATATCCGACCCATGTTCGCACCATACGTCCACCCCACTTTGGAGCAAACCCTTGGCTCTCTGCAGCAATTTCGGATGCTTCAATAGCTTTCCTTTTATTCCGAACAACCATCTGGAGATGGCTTTGAATTGCACGCGCCCGATATGCCTGAAGGCTGTTCTGGCCGGCGTCGAATGCAGTTCGTTTCGATGCAATCAGCTTTTCGATATCTTGAAGGCCGCTTTGGAGCGCCTTCGCGCGATGTTCCCGCGCAACCAGACGGGCGGTACGAGCTGGAATGTCCAATTTACGGCGAACGCGTTTTTTGGGTGGAGGATTGTCGCCCTCATCGTCTGCTTCATCGTCAGATGAGCTGCTGCTCGTGTTGTCTGAAGGTAAGTCGGAAAGATATCCCATGAAGATGGGAGAGTCCTCCAGTTGCACCGGGACAATGGCAGTGGTAGCGGATGCAGGAGAGGATGATTTCGAAGAAGACTCGGTGGACTGGGTAAAGAATGACATGAACCGTGTTGCGGGCGCACTGAAATTTTTTTAAAGGCTGTCCGGCTCAAGAAATTCCCAAGAGGCTTACGATTTGATGCTTTCTGCTTTATGCTCCACAGCATCACGCGCATCTTTCTGCCTTCGGCGTCTGGTCCTGTCCGAATTCCCTGTATATCCCAATCCACGATTGGATTCCGCCTTCTTCCAATGTGTCGATGAAATGGGAGCCTTGATCCGTTCATATGGGGTGGCATGGGACAAGGCTGCGATCTCCTGCTCCAACTGTTTTTCAAGCTTTCAACAAGATCAGGGCCCTCCAGTTCTGAGAGATCTGAGTCGGAATCGGCCCCCTCATCATCTGAATTCTCTGCGGACTTCCAGTCCGCCTCCGAGTCCGACAAGGTGTGGTTGACCCCGCCGTCCCAAGAGCACTCGTTCTGGCCGTCATCAGAAACAGGTTCAAGATCGGGCAGTTCAGATTCAGGGAAGCTCGGAATAAATCTGGCCTCGGAATCGGTTCCCTCTTGTGGTGATCTCGGCCCAGGGCTTTCTGGTAGCATAGGGGTTGTTGACGTCGGGAGGGATGGTACGGCCGGTACGGGATGTCTTGCACTGCGTGCACGGGCTGCTGCAGCAGCCAGATGTGGTGGAACTTTTGGGCGGCGGCCCATGACAATTTTGTGGGTATGCGAGTATACAAGACGCGTCGGGTAATGAAAAAACACGGACGCGAATAGTGTTTTCCGGCCATATACCGGCCATCAAAATTCAAAATTTCCCGAGCCGATTTGGCCACTGCACAGCCACTGTACAAAAGTAGCGGTGACTAAGTGAGCGGCACCGTAGAACTGAGACACGTATCGATTCTCCCGACACATCAAGCTTCCCGCCGCGGTTTTAACCTGAAGACGGTGAAGGTGCGTCTTTGTTCTATGTGCACGGACCAGGCTTTACATCAGATGCAGACAAAGACTCGATCATCACCGATGCGGTTTGCCGACGCCACTCATCATCGCAGACGCGGCCCTCGCATCTGAGACCCTCTCATAGACAGTACTCAGCCGGCCATGCATCCATAATCTCGCGTACAATTATCTAGGTTTGTTTGGCACATTTTTCTTGGGCTCTTCTGTGGTATACTTATGCTCGCGAAGAGTCTCGTTGCGGCGATCATGAAAATGGGGGTGAGCACCATTTCTCCGTGTATTCTACTATTTTAAGCGTGCGTATGCTGAACGCGATGCTTTGACCATACTCGGTTGGAAGCCGCGTTTCGAGGTTCGGGACGGTCCTGCCGGACAAAGACTGGACAAAGCAAACTACATGTGACGTACGCCCGACGGCTGACGGCCACCGAGCAGCCGTCCGTACTGGGACGACAATGCAAGCGTCGCGCATGGAAAGACTGATGTAGAAGTTCCACTATGATCGACCATTTCCTTTGGGGGCCTCAAAGGTACGCTTCGGGCATCCGTAGGACGCGACTGTCGAGTATAAAGCAAAGCAGCGCGGGCTGACAGACGACTCGCTTCAGGCTCCTGCCCCCCACTTATCCGCTCCCTTTCCTCTTCGGCGCTCCCCCTGCTCTTCTTCACCGCGCAACCTGAAACCTCTATCATCCCTACCATGTCACACAACCCTCGGCTTAAGATTGTCTCCGACACACAGCGTTATCTGCCACCCGTGCATTATTCATTTGCCTTCTCTATTATGCAGCGCCACTGATACCAAAATTGCAGCGAAATCCGATCGACTCTGAGATGGGCATCGTCGATGCCACCACGCTCATCCTGCTGCAAAAGATGATGGCCGACTCGTACGAACATGGGAGAGTTGTTTGGAAGGAGAATAGGGCGCGCTGTGCGCTCACCGGGGAGGCCGAATCGGACGATGTTCGTACTCATCCTTACCAATCTCCCATCGAAATGAGTGCTGATTTCGTCTGCCTTTCCAGCTGCCTTGCGGCCCAAACTCGGCGCAGAAGGTTCGTCTGTCGACACATTAATCTCTGGAATTGTCCCTCATCGTCGTATCTTCCCTAGAAAGTCGAAGCATGGCTCATCGAGGCTGGGTTGCTCGCTCCGGACGTCGCAGACGAGTCAGACGAGACGGAAAGCGACGCCGAGAATACTGTGCGTGTGTTTTCTGCACCCGTGAACGTTTATTCATATCTCATTTCCAGCCACCGATTTCACCCATGCCACCGCCTGAAAACTCCTCGTCGGCGACCCTGGCATCGTCGTCTCGAAATATCCATCCCCAACAAAAGCCCCAGCACGAAGTCAGCGTCGTCTTCGGACCCTGGCTTAAGATCCCCGCGTTCGCCGCTGTCTCCGATTAAGCTCTGGTCTGCCATGCAGCGCAGCACATCTTCCCTCCCCTCCGTCGGCTAAAACTCAAGCACAAAGGTACATTACCTTCACCCCCGCCTCCCTCCCCGTCAGCCACATGGCCTGTGTGCAAAAAATGTCGCTCGCTCGACAGCGCTCCCGCCGCAGGGCCCTCGTCTTCTCCAATGCCACAGGTACATCTCGTCATCCTTCCCATATTTTTCCTGACACTCATGATGACCTGACTTCACAGTCGCCCGAGCCCTACGAACACACCGCTCGTCACCGGCTTCAAACGCGCTGCGATGCTGCGAACGATCACGGACGACGACGTCGAGGAGATCATGCGCCGGCATCGGGGCCCCGATCCTCTACCCACCACCTCCTCCTTGACCCGGCGAAACCAAAACCGAAACCCGTCCCCATCACCGCCCTGAATTCGCCGACCCAGCCTCCTACCGATGGCCCGCCCCCATATTACCTCCCCCTCCCCCACCTCTTTCACCCTCCTACCCGTGTCGTCAATGCCAGAGGTGTTGATATCACCTCGTCGCCAGACGCGCGGTGGTACCACTTTGTCTTCCTGGTCGTTGCGTGGCACGTCCTCAATCGCGTTGTTCTCTGTATACCTCATCCTGCGGGTGGTGTTCAAGCCGCTGGTATGTGTGGTGGTGCTCTATTATGCGATTTCGGTGGGGCAGCTCTTATACTCATTCCTT